>JASIRB010000089.1:0-22588 GCA_030323885.1 Branchipolynoe longqiensis | reverse complement strand
CTTTGATTTGGTTCCACCCATGTTACGAATATATGCCATGGCAGTAGTATTATCAGTTAGTATTCTAACCTGTGATTTATTTATCTTTACTAAACTACGTAAGCCCAGATAAATAGCACGCAATTCTAGTGCATTAATATAGTCTGATTTTTCATCATCAAGCCATCTACCTCCTGTTGTGACCCCATCTCGATGAGCTCCCCAACCTTCTAACGAAGCATCAGTAGTAATTACTGTATTAGGTTCCGCCATGCGGATTGGATTTGGTGAACTTGCTATATGTTGCATCCACCATCCAATATCCTGTAACCCTTCTTGCGAAATAAACATCTTTCGCTCAAAATTGCCTTTAGTTCGTGTTAACGCTAAATTTTTTTCTATTTCTAGCGACTTAATATGGGCCTTCCCATATAACACAGCAGGTGCATATGAGGTCATTATGCCAATAAGAACAGCAACCTGTCTAATTTTTGGCTTTGATAACTTAATAAGCTGAGTCGCTGTAGTCATAAACTTAATTAGTTTTTGTTCTGTTATCGACACTGTAAGGGACTGTGTATCCAGAATAAACCCTAAACATTTAAGTTGTTTTGTTGGTTTAAACACTGACTTTTGTTGATGTACATAAAACCCCAATTTAGTGAGTAATGCACATAAATCCAAAACTGCATTCACACAACCAATTTGTGTTGATGCTATAATAAAAGAATCATCTATGTATGGAAACATTATATGACCCTTCCTCGCCATTACCGAGAAAACAGGTTTAAGCAATTTAGTAAATAAACGTGGCGCACAAGCTAAGCCATTCGGCATGCAGGTAAACTCATAGAGTTGGTTATCCCAAATAAATCGAAGAAATTTTCGGTATTGTTCCATTATGGGAAGCGTATAATATGCATCCTGTAAATCAACACTAGCCATCCACGCATCTGGTGTAATCAGATCTCGTGCCGTATCTAGAGAGAACATTTTAAAATGTCGATATTCCACCCTTTTATTAAGGATTGTTAAATCCAGGATCATTCGAACATCACCATTAGGCTTCGGTCTCGAGAAAATGTTTGAAATAAACTGTCCTGAACAGTGTGTCACTTTTTGTATAATTCCTTTCTCAAAGAATTTATGTACCTGTTTAGTTAGTGCGTCTCGTTCAACTGGTTGAATGTTATATGGAAAAGGTATTATACTTTGTACAGGAATTTGTGTAAAAGGAATTTGAACACCCCTAACTATTTCTATAATTTCTTGGTCACTAGTAATTTTGTGCCACTCAGAAATATGATTACTAATATTACCAGCCACAAAGTTGCTTACAGTTTGTGTGTTTTTAGAGGCTGCAGGGACTTGTAAAGTTTGTGTTTGGACCTCTACTTGGACCCGCCCCTGGGGAAAGGTCTCGACGAGTTGAACCCTCGACCTATTGGCCGTGCGGTGTTGTCGGTCCAGCCTGGGCGAGCGCCCCGGCCCCGAAACCCTTGACCGAAGTTTGAACTCGGTCTGGTTCCTCTGGTGAACCGTCGTGGACGAAAATCCCCTCGTGACTTTTTGAAACGAGGAACTTCCTGTTTCTTCTTGCCATCCATGTTTTTGCCACTCTTGGCTGCAGTCTCTACCTCTTTATAGAGGTATTGTAGTTGACCGCCAAACATCTTGGTATTATCTAAAGGTTTCCCTTTAATCGGCTCTGGAGCAAGATAGAGCGTAAACTCCTTCCCCTCATTATCGGTAACCTTCTTAGAGCGAGCCACTTCTTTGCCAGCATCTGTGCAAACTGACTTGAAGACATTTTCATATCTTCGAAACGACAGGTAATTACCTGCCGCCGCTAGCACTGCAATGCCTTTGTCCATTGTCTTAGCCAAAGACGAGAACTTATTTTCACTCTGCATCCTATTAGCCACAGGAACAATAGCTGTTAGGGTAGCCAACACTGCCTTATGCACTGTGTGCAACACATCCTCAAACTTCTTACGGTCATCCGTCATATTGACATCCCGATCCATCTCTTTAATGATGGAGTTGGGAACACCCTTTATGCCTGTTAACTCATCTCCTAACTTGGAGATAACCTCCGCCGGTTTGAACGTGCGAAAATGACCATTCACGGTCTCGCGCATAAGCGTAGTGGTTTTAACCCGCTTAGCCTTTGGCTTCTCCACCTTCTTAGCCACTTTAGTGCCAATGTCCGCATAGACCCCTTCATATACGGTGTCTGAGTCTGATTCCGTAGAAGTAGACTCAGTGGACGACTCAGAAGAAGAATATTTCCTCTTCCTCTTCTTCTTTTTGGACTTAGTCTTCCGCTTTTTGCGCAAACCAGACTCTGCCCGCTCCTTGGTGAATTCATCACCCGAAGAAATCACCTGTTTCTTCTTCTTCCTCCGTTTAGGAGAAGGAGGAGGAGGAGCCTTAAGCTCCACCGCCGAGTCTGTGTCCAAGAAATCGTCAAATGAATCCTCTTGGACACTCGGCCTACGCCGCTTCCGAGACACAGGCGATTTGGCAGTCAAGATGTGGCTTTCCAATCTTGCAAAGCGAGCCTCCCAATCTGGAGGCGCAGGCACATCAGGCACTGCGTCCTCGTCCGGGTCGGAGAGGATATGCGCCCGGGGCTGTGTCGACGGCCCTGCCGACAACACGGGTGAGGAGTCGTACTCCTCGTCCACTCCACTCGGAACACGCCCCTCGGCTGCTGCTGCACCGCGCTTACTCCGCTTCGTGGCCATCGGGAACTGAAACAAACATTTTTGATCAGTCCCGGTATATATATATGTCACAATATGGTTGTTTCAAACTCATTTGGACATCTATTGGTGTTAAAGAACGTGTTTATACCGTTATAACACAGGCGTAATAAGCTAAATTTGTGCGTGGGTTGTGGGTCAAGCCCAAACCTTACGCGGGGTCGGGACCAGTGTATCGGCCCGCCCATCCCTCTGTTCCGCACACTTCTCCCACCTGTGACTACTACGTCAACAAGTTGGAGAAAATGCTACGAAACTCGGAGAAACGCCTGAAAAAGTTTTGTCTAGGGGAGTCTATAAAAGAAACCCAGGAGCATCTCCAACATTACTCTCTATTAGAGTACGAGAGAATTTCCACATGAGATAGGGCGAAACCCACATCTCTACCCATAGTCACACGGTGACCCGGGTGTTGACATAACCGCTAATGACCGGTTTGGTTCCTTCGAGAAACCCACTCGAGTGTTCTATCCTTGGTTGTTTATAACCAAATAACTCGTCCAAATTGGACCAACGAAAGTCTAAACTTTCCATATTGATGCTCTAATGCATCATAATTAAGCTAACCACAGTTTTTATTATACTTACTGCGTATTTGCTTGTATGTAGACTAATTTTGCCGGAGCAACCCAACGACACGTTATCCAGTCGTGAGTTGTATATGCTAATTGCTGGTACCGGACGTGCTTACCTCTCCCTAGCCTGAGGCTAGCCTGAGGCTGTTTACCGAGGTAAAATATATATATATGTATATATATGAATAGACATAGATATATAATCCTCTGACAATCCGAATATTTCATCCCTTGATCTAGCACAAATCCCAAACCTTCAGTCTCTCACCGCCCCCCCCCCCTTTCCAACATACACCAAGCCAACACACACACACACACACACACACACAGCGCTTGTCTGTGAACCCTGCAGACCCTCTCTCACTCCGATATGGAACACCATGCACACATATATCAAATAGGAAATGGGAGGCGCAAATTGCCGAGACGACCCCCGCCCCCCCCCCCCCCCCCCCGCCACCTCCACTTTCCTTAATGATGGTCATTGGGACAATTGCGTTCGGACCCAGCCTATCGGTGTCTTCAGTAATATTCATTAATAGCCGCTAACCTAATTTGATCCACGCATGCAATGCCGCCGTTCTGCATGCTGCGGGCCACCGGAAATGACGGTGGGGACGCTGCGTGCCGTGTGCACACACACAAAATTACACCCGTTAATAGACGCAGAAGGACATGAGATTGAGATGGAAGGCTGCTCTTTTTACTGTCACACAAAAAGAGTAGCATCCCTTCTCGGACTTCTTGTTCCTCATTCATCATCCCCTGCCCTGGCCTGCCCTGGCCTGCCCTGGCCTGCCCTGGCCTGCCCTGGCCTGCCCTGCCCTGCCCTGCCCTGCTCTTCTGTCATCTGTTCTTCTATGCTTTTCTCCCCTCTACATTGTTATTCTGCTCGGCATTGGTCTTCTCTGCTCTGCATGTTTTTGCTCTGCATTATTCTGCTCTGCATTGCTGTTCTGTGTTCTGCATTATTCTGCTCTACAGTGCTCTTGTGTGCTCTGCAGTATTCTGCCCTGCAGTGCTCGTGTCCTCTGCATTATTCTACTCTGCAGTGCTCTTGTGTGCTCTGCATTATTCTACTCTGTAGTCCTCTTGTGTCTCTGCATTATTCTGCTCTTGTGTTCTCTGCATTATTCTGCACTGCAGTGCTCTTGTGTGCTCTGCATTATTCTGCTCTGCAGTGCTCTGCAGTGCTCTTGTGTGTTCTGCATTATTCTGCTCTGTATTTCTCTTCTTGTGCTCTGCATTATTCTGCTCTGTATTTCTCTTTTGTGCTCTGCATTATTCTGCTCTGTATTTCTCTTTTTGTGCTCTGCATTATTCTGCTCTGCATTGCTCTTGTATGCTCTGCATTATTCTACTCTGTATGTTATTTTTGTGTGCTCTGCATTATTCTGCTCTGAAGTGCTATTGTGGGCTCTGCATTATTCTGCTCTGCATTGCTCTTCTGTGCTCTGCAATATTCTACTCGCTCTTTTCTGCTCTGCATTGCCCACCTGGGCTCCCATCTGCTCTAGTCTGCTTTTCTGTGATCTTCTGCGTTCTGTACGATGCTCTACATTGCTCTATCTACACTGCTCTGCTCTACATTGCTCTTCTTTCACATCTTTCTTCTGCTCTCCTCATTGCATTGCACCTACCCTCTCCTTTTCCACCATACTTCCCAGCTCCTCTCCTTTGCCCAGTCCTTATTTTTCACGCTGTTCTTGCTCTTTCTCCCCTTCTTTACTTGCTGTTCACTTACTTGCAACTTCTTTCAGAAACCTGTCATGAATGGTGTTGCAACACCATGGCCTGGCCTTGCAATCACCATTACGCCCCCATCTTCCCACGTACCTAAAGCCAGACACCATTTCCATGCTATAACCAAACGTTTTAAACACGGTAAATCAAACCGGTGTGCTGGACGTATAACGGCACTTTCGTCTCGACATAACTATAACCTCTGCAGTGCTTTTCAACTTCCACGCACCTGACATATACATCGGACATGCTATATGTCTTCAGATAGTGTTCAGCTGCCTTTTTTAGCAAGAGCTATTCTGTGAACACATTATCCATTCGATACACATTTACTGTTATATGACCAGACCCAGTGGCCAAATCAGTAGAGCGCACACAATTGGAAAGGCTTGAGATCGAATCCCAGCTGAGTCAAACCAATAGCCCCAGTCACACCTACCCGGACGAGCCCCGGATTTTGAGCCGGACCACCCCCAGACCAATCGCCCGGACTGTCCTGGACCGCCCCAGATAAAATGGCTGCTTTCATTGTTTTTTGCCTCGCAGTCACACCTTCCCAGATGAGCCCCGGACCGCCCCCAGACTCCCCGGTGTAGCCACAGAGTACTCCTGGACTTGAAGTGGACTTGCTCTGTGGCTAATCCGTGCTGATCCGGCTTGTCTGGGTCTTTTCCGGGGAGTCCGGGAGTTGTCTGTGGCTATGTCGGGGCTAGTCGGGGCTAGTGTTAAACGGGTTAAACGGTACATGGACTACCCCCGGAGCACCCCCGGTCTACCCGGACCACCCCCGGATCATCCCGGACGATGCAGGATCGAGCCCGGATCGCAAAATGCCCCGGACTGCCCTGGATGTTTTAAACAACCGACCCCTCCACAGATCGACCACTCCCCTATATCGATCGCTTTATTTGGGTCCCAACAATACCATTGTAGCCATACTCTAACTCCCTAAACCGACCACCTCCCTAAATGGACCACTTAAAATCTGTCCCAAGGTCAGTCGATTTAGAGAGGTTTTACTGTATACGTTTTTAGATCCCCTTTTTTTTAACCACCCAACCTTTTAATCTCAACACCCATTGAAAACCCCCGGTATTTCACCACAATACAGCACTAAGCATTATATGCGGCACCAACCAAATGCGTGAAATATAGAAAATGACAGGCATACGCCCTTACTGCCTTAATTAGGTTAACTCCTAACAAGTAACATTAAGGATATATGAGAAGGTACTATCACACGTGACCTTCAGAGACAGCAGACTGCCTTTTCCTCAAAGGCCCAGAAGCGGTGGCCGAATCGGTAGAGCGCAGGCTTCCCGACAGGAAGGTCGGGAGTTCGATTCCCAGCCGAGTCAAATCAATGACTTATAACATTTATACTTGTTGCTACCTAGCCTGGCACTCAGCATTATTAGGATAATAGGATAAGACAAGGACTGGTCAGCACAGTGTCAGGAAAATGTGACTGTGTGGGATATTGGGTCATAGTGCCAGTGGCATGGTCACCCAGTGGCGCAGCACTATAAAAGTCAACATGAATGCACAGCGTCACAAGTTGGTACACGTCCTGATATGACCTTTGATGTTGCTAGGACGTAAAACAATAACAAATAAATAAATTTATTCAAAGCAGACAGGTGAAGGAAGGCCGGTGAAGAATGTGCTAAGTGAACACTGCATGTCACAGTGTAGGCAATAGATGGCCTGTGGACATGACACCGCTCCACCCAGCCACTGAGTGCTGAACACTGGGGAATGGAATGTCCGCCTTATCAGAGGTTGAACTAAATAACTATCCTCTGGGACTATAGCCGAGTCAGGTCCAGGCAACCACAGCAATAGAAAGCAACAACAATAATACTGAAGTCACTTCTCTGTTGTTATATCTCTTTGAGACATGAACCTTCCCATATGAAAGCATTCTTTCAATGTTTTATAAATGCAATAAGAGCATGTATTATATATATTATATATATATTTATATATATTATATATAATTTGTATTGTCCTTGTCTCTTCGTAGAACTGCTTATATTATATATATATTATATATATATATTTATATATATTATATTTATATATATTACATATATTATATATATATTATATATATTATATATATGCTGTATAATCAATTATAGGAGTACAATTATCTGGAAACTGATTATCTATGAACTATCTATGAAATGTCTCCTCAGCTCATATCAACCTGACACTTCTCAAGTCATCTCAAGTCATCTACTAGTCAGGCCTTCTACCGAGCTGGGTCGCGCCACCTGCCATGTCTTCCTCGCCTATATATCTTCACCTCAGATCTATACGGCTAGCTCCAAATTATATATATATATATATATATATATATACAGTAAATCCCTGTAAATCCACCGACCATGGGACCGACTTTAAATGATCCATTTAGGGAGGTGGTCGGTTTAGGGAGTTCTTTTATCATTACAATGCATGGGTGATCGTTTGGGACCCAAATAAAGTGAACCATATAGGGGAGTGGTCGATCTGTGGAGGTGGTCAGTTAGAGAGGTTTGATTATATATTTAACCGGATGTGGTGCCCAAATCGGTACGAGCGCTGGATTTTTATGCGAAAGGTTGAGGGTTTGAGTTTTAAAAAGTACAATAGGATCAAAGTTATACCTGTAGAATATAATCTACATAATTGTTTTTTGTTTTTTTTTCGAAAATGCGATACTTGAATCGGACTATATGCCGCTTTAGGGGACAATTTACTTGTATCATATTTCATAGAGGACCCTCGACAGCGCCCCAACCGACCAATCACCTACCTACTACACCCGACCCTTCCACCCTGGAGGGATATTCTATATAGATTAGTGTGTGGTGTATAGTGGGTTATCCACTTCAATCAGAATCCTGGGCTTAACGCGATAATCCTTTTATCATATTTTATAGATGACCCTCGACAGCGCCTCAACCGACCAATCACCTACCTACTACACCCGACCCTTCCACCCTGGAGGGATATTCCATATAGATTAGTGTGTGGTGTATAGTGGGTTATCCACTTCAATCAAATTCTGGGCTTAACGCGATAATCCTTTGGGGTTTGTTGGGGTGTTGGTTTTCAGTCAGAATCCTGGGCTTAACGCGATAATCCTTTTATCATATTTTATAGATGACCCTCGACAGCGCCTCAACCGACCAATCACCTACCTACTACACCCGACCCTTCCACCCTGGAGGGATATTCCATATAGATTAGTGTGTGGTGTATAGTGGGTTATCCACTTCAATCACAATTCTGGGCTTAACGCGATAATCCTAAATACCCCCAAATACCACACACACACAAACCTAACCCTGTGGTACCCGAGCCGTAAGGAGATTCATAACCCTCCGCCGGAACTGCTTGATGGTTTGCACGGCTAACTGGAAACAAATGTTTGCCCCAGGCCGGCGGCTCCGAGTCGGCCATTATTACCCAGGCCGTGAATCATATTGTGGAACCCCCGCAGTCCACGGGCCACGGATGCGTCTATTTACGTGAGTCGGCCGTGACGATTGTCAGCCTCAACTAGTTCTCATGGTCTTACTCTGATGCGCCTATTTACGTGAGCTGGTACCAGAATCGGTAGAGCGGATGCAATCGCGCGCGGAAGGTCGGGAGTTAGGTTTCGCGGTCGAGTCAAACCAATGACTTAAAAAATTGATACTTGTCGCTTCCAAGCCTGGTGCTCGCCATTAATACTTTAATAGGATAGGACAAGCACTGGTTGGCTCAGTGTCAGGATAATGTGACTGAGTGGGATATCAGGTCATGGTGCCAGCAGCCTGGTCTCCCAGTGGGGCAGCACTATAAAGTCACCATGAGCGCGCACTGTCACAAGTCGGTACCCATCCTGATATGACCTTAGATGTTGCAAGGACATCAAACTCCAACAACCAACCAACGTGAGCTGGCCGTGATGATTGTCAGTCTCAACTCGTTCTCATGCGCTTGTCTTTAAAGCCGCATAATCGTACCTGTCTATGTGGCTCCTTGCCTGAGAGGTTAGTGCTGATTACTACACTCGTCCGCCCCCCTGGAATTGGAAGCCTTTTTAAATGGCTTTCGTCCATGAGTCGTTTAATGCTTACAATTAAATACATACAAACAATGCATTTCCATACACAGGGTAGGTTCAACAACCATACATCATGTAGCTTGTATAGGACTTTGGTTATGGCAACCAGTGCCATGGGGGTAATGAGATGGGAATGCATGGAAGTGACTTCTGTGGTAACCTATTCTATTAAATGCACTCAGTCTTCTCTTCCATGTGGCAATCAATGAATAAATGGTCAAATGACAACACAATTTTATCGATGTGACAACACAATTTGGCGATGTTTTTAATCTCCCGACCTCCTCGGTGAAAAGCGAACATAAATAACTGATATCATCTACCATTTATATAATATATAGTTGGTAGTATGTCGGTAGTTATGTCTAGTATATATGTATTTATTAATACCTATTTTCGGTGAGACTTGTACAAGAAACAATCGGTGGGGCAGAGCAGGTGTTGGGAAAGTGAGCGGGTGTTGGACAGGTGTGAGCAGATGCTGAGACGGTGTGAACAGGTTTCAAGACGGTGTGAGCATGTGTAGGGAGGGTGTAAGCAAGTGCTAGGTGGGTGTGAGTAGGTGCCGAGACGGTGTGGTGTGAGTACGAGTAGGTACGGTGTGAGCAGGTGTTGGGTATGTGAGTAAGTATAGGATGAGTGTGATCACGTATAAGGAGGGTAGGAGCAGGTGCTGGGGATGTGTGAGCCGGTCTGGAGAAGGTGTGAGCAGTTGTAGGGAGGGTGTGAGTATGTATTGAGAGGGTGTGAGCAGGTATAGGAAGAGTGTGAGCACGTATAGGGAGGGTATGAGCAGGTGTTAGGAGGGTGTGAGCAGGTGGCAATACAGTGTGAGCAGGTGGCAATACCGCGTGAGCAGTTGTCAATACAGCATGAGCAGTTGTCAATACAGCGTGAGCAGGTGCTAATACAGTGTGAGCAGGTGTCAATCCAGTGTGGGCAGGTGTCAATACAGCGTGAATAGGTGTATATACACTGTGAGCAGGTGTTAATACAGTGTGAGCAGGTGTCACTACAGTGTGAGCAGGTGTCAATACAGTGTGAGAAGGTGTTACTACAGTGTGAGCAGGTATCAATACAGTGTGAGCAGGTGTCAGTGCAGTTTGAGCAGGTGTCAAAACAGTGTGAGCAGGTGCCAATACAGTGTGAGCAGGTGCCAATACAGTGTGAGCAGGTGTCAATACAGTGTGAGCAGTTGTCAATACAGTGTGAGCAGGTGGCAATACAGTGTGAGCAGGTGTCAATACAGTGTGGGCAGGTGTCAATACAGTGTGAGCAGATGTCAATGCAGTGTGAGCCGGTGTCAATACAGTGTGAGCAGGTGTCAATACAGTGTGAGCCGGTGGAGAGAAGGTGTGAGCAGATGGAGAGAAGGTGTGAGCAGGTGTTTGGAGGGTGTGAGTGTGTGACGCTGGGTGGGGCCCTGAAGACCCTCACTTCATCTTGCTGAGTGCCGAGCTGTGAGCATCACCTCCAGCTAATAACATAACCTGTTCTCACTCAATATTGAGTCTTTCAATTTCACCGGATATAGAAAAGGCATTCATCACGCCCAGTACCAGCGCGGCCAAGCGCCGGTGCTTTGCTGGTGGTCGGCGTGCATTGTTGTGTTTTACTACAGCAAAGGAACTCGCCAGCCCAGACACAGCTCTCTCTCTCTGTGCGGTTTCACTGGTCGCTCCGAACAACCATTTTAATTTATACTATTGTCATATAACTCGCAATGATATTGCCTCAATCGCATATATTTATCGTAGCAAACTATATGCATTAATCGATTCTATTCGCGATTCACCAAAGAATAACCAATTATTTGATGGGGTTCTGTGTGTTTAATAATAATGTCCAATAGTAAAACATGCTACTGCTAAGGCGTCATTATTGCCACGCCTTACAGAGCAAGTCCATATTGATGATGCCCAATATACACACATCTCAGAGGACACCATTGTTGCAATGATGTATAGGTGCCCTATGCAGCAACACCCTCATATTCCCCATGCTCCCCCCCCCCCCCCGCCGACCACCACCCCCACATAGACCCCATACTCCTCATCCCCAAACCACCACACACATACTTCTAATATCTTATTTTACACGGTCACCATTCGGAATTTCACGGAAAGTCACCGAAAGTGCCATCTGTCATCCCAGGATTCGCTGTACACAACAAGGGGAAAATTCCCAAGATTTTAGCAGGGTGTTTTGAATTTAAGATAAACTTGCATAATTCGATGGTTTCTACATAAATATATTAGGTTGGCCATTATAATACACTTCATTTGGTTGGAAGTAAATTAACATTATATACATATATTTATGTTAATTTATTATTTATTTAGTTTATATATTTTGCTTATTTAAATTTTGGAGCAGTACAGGTGTCAGGCGGAGACAGTTGAGGAGGACACAGCAGGTGGCGCCACCAGGCGAGGCAGAAGGCCTGACCAGGAGATGACTGGAGGAGTGTCAGTTAGTGGTGTAGTGTCAGGTTGAAGGACACAATTAATAGATAATCGGTTTCGGGATAATTATTTTCGTATAATTGTTTATAGTATACAGCACATATTCATTTGTTGAATAAGCATGGGAAGTTTTAACAGTTTCACATTCCACTGCTCCTTGCCCTGCCCTAGTCATGCTAAGTGTGAATCTAGATGTAAACAAATACAGTAAAACCTCTCTAAATCGACCGACCATGGGACCGACTTTAAGTGGTCCATTTAGGGAGGTGGTCGGTTTAGGGAGTATACTTTCAGTGGCACTGTTCGGACCCAAATAAATCGATCGATATAGGGGAGTGGTCGATCTGTGGAGGTGCTCGTCTAGAGAGGTTTTACTGTATACATTTTTAAGCCACCCGGATTTTTGTTTCAGCTAGAGTTGATATTTATAAGAAAAGCTACATGAAACTACGGTAAGGTGAATTATAATGATCGATCAAATGTATTGATCAAATAATGGCAGAAACTCAAAACCATCGGACCAGGCAATTTTAAAATACAAAGTGCACTGACGTCAATCTGATAACCAAGAGCAATTTTCAGGGAGAGGGCTGTGCAAAGTGATCACCAACCATTAATGTAGGTTAGAAAACATTTCTAACAGCCATGGCTTATATATCGCCATTGCTCTGTTTGTATTGTCATCGATATCTTCGTGGTCATGTGTATCATCAATAGGTCTAGTAAGTGGATACAAATTTAATATAGACCATAATAAACATACATTAGGAACTGGATGGTATTCTCATAATCAGAGTCAAAGCGAATACAGTAAAACCTTCCTAAGCGACCACCTCCACAGATCGACCACTCCCTTATATCGATCGCTTTATTTTGGTCCCAACAAAACCATTGTAACCATATTCTAACTCCCTAAACCGATCACCTCCCGAAATGGACCACTTAAGTTAAAGTCGGTCCCAAGATCGGTCGATTTAGAGAGGTTTTACTGTATATGCATATACATGTGTCAGGCATAAGAATGATACGAACAGAAATGAACGGTTCAGTTTACACTGTAAGCAATTTACTGATTACATATAACTGGTGGCGCCCCCACAACGGGCCCCCATCACACTAACCGCGTCCTGCCCCATTCACCGCTCAATTGAATTACATATATTATATCCTAGGGGTGAGACAAACGAATGACACATTGCGCTTAGACACTCCATGCCATTCTTCGGCTCGTGTCGCAAGCTATGTTCGGCTAATGTCATCGGCTAGGCTCCCTGGTGCACTCAACCTATCCATGCCTACATGTCTATGTGTCTCCTTGCCCGAGAGGCCAGTGCAGACTACCCCATACGCTGCCTCAGCATGCCCATACACCGCCCTGGCTCCCTTTTGCAATCAGCCTATCCATGCCTACATGTCTCTGTGCCCGCTTTCCTGAGAGGCCAGTACAAACCATTCCATACACATACACGCACACACAGTTATGGCGGGTTCAAAATACCCATCGATCAAATCGAAAGTAACTCAATGTGAGCATCGAGGGAATAAAGAGTTGAGAAGTCCTTAAGGCCCTGTCAGTACGACGTATGGCGCTAGTGCATGCGTAACATTTAGAAATAAAAATAAAATTCAAATAGGTCGGCATTCGCTGAACTTTTCGCGCTGCCGGCGGTCGAGCAACATATGAAGCATATGCAGTGCATATGGCTGGCGTATGCATGGCGTATAGCGACGTATATGAAACTTATACTAAGTTATAGCAATGTATACTCAGCGGGCTGGGACGTGTAATGACGGTTAGAGGTGTCAGTTCCAGCGTATGAGTAATGTATGCCGACATATCTCTAACGTGCTCCTAACGTACGCTGACATACACCAAGCGTACACGTAGCATATGATGAATGTAAGAGTCACACGTCGATACACATTGACAATTTTGAACATGCACAAACAATTTTCAGAGCCTTGACGCACGCCGACGTAAGACGGCATATATTGCCATATCCCAAACATACCCGACGTAAGCCCAACGTATACATAACATCTGACGCAGTACGCCGACGTGTCGGTCGAAAATCACATACGTTGGCATACGCTAAGGCTATATGTCGCAGTGTGACAGCCCCTTTAGGTCGGGCGGGGACGTGGGTGAGTGTTCCCGTACGGAGAGGCGTGTAGGGACAGTGAGTGACTACACGGCTGATCGGCCTCACGATTCCCTTTAAGATGGCCGCTGGGAATTGGGATATATACAAATGTGGGCGTTTTATATCCGTTGTATATACCACGCAGGGCCCGGGGTGCGGGCCGGTCGGGCGGAGGCTATCTCCGGGGCGTGCCCCCCCCCCCCTCCCCACTCCTCACCCCCCCTCCCCCCGCGACGCCGTTCTGCCGAGATACTGCTGTCCCTATATAACCCTCCGTGAGCAATGAGAGCGGGTCTTACCCCCCCCCCCCGCCCTCCCCCCGCCCCCCATCATCTCCCCCTTTCTTCTTTCCCAATCTCCCCATCTACCCCTCCCTCCACCCCATACCCCCATATCTCTCCCTCCTCACTCACCATACTTCCCCATCTCCTCCGCCTTCCTCCCCCTATCTCCGTCTCCTTCCTCCCCACACTCCCCCCCCCCCCATCTCCACTCCCTCCTCCCCATACTCCGACCATTTCCCCCTCCTTCTTCCCATACCCCCTCATTCTACCCCCTCATCTCCCCCTCCTTCCCCCCCATAACTCCCCCTCCTTCCTCCAATCCTCATCCCCCAATCCCTTCACCCCATATCCCCCTCATCTCCCCCTCCTTCCTCCCCATACTCCCCCTCCTTCCTTCCAAATCCCTCATCCCCACCCCTTCACCCATACCCCTCTATCTCCCCTCCTTCCTCCCCATACTCCCCCTCCTTCCTCCAAATCCCTCATCTCCCACCCCTTCACCCCATACCCCTCACCTCCCCCTCCTTCCTCCCCATACTCCCCCTCTCCTTCCTCCAAATCCCTCATCTCCCATCCCTTCACCCCATACCCCTCATCTCCCCCTCCTTCCTCCCATACTCCCCCGTCCTTCCTAAATCCCTCATCTCCCACCCCTTCACACCATACCCCCCCCATCTCCCCATCCTTCCTCCCATAGCACCCTTCCATCCTTCCAAATCCCCCCCCCTCTCTCCCCATCCCTTCACCCTATACCCCCTCCCTAATCCCTCAACGACAAGAGCAGCACCACAATCACACTCAAAGAGACATGAATCTCTCAAATTTCTCACATATGTGGACAATTAACTGCGCCCTCAATGTAAAACCGCAGATTTTCAAGTACAGTATAACCCCGTTAAACCAAACTTGAAGGGACCCTAGAAATTTGTTTGGATTAACCGATCATAGGTTTAACCGAGCTTTGACTTTGACTTTGAGTAAGAGTGTATTGCACATGTAATATACAATGTATGGTGACACTTTGATTATTGTTTTTATATGTATGTACAGTATAACCCCGTTAAACCTAGCTCAGTTAAACCAAACGATCTGTTAATC
This sequence comes from Branchipolynoe longqiensis, assembly GCA_030323885.1. NCBI lineage: Eukaryota > Metazoa > Annelida > Polychaeta > Phyllodocida > Polynoidae > Branchipolynoe > Branchipolynoe longqiensis. The sequence goes on along the minus strand of JASIRB010000089.1, from coordinate 7,430 downwards.
CAAACTTTTTTCGGCGGCAAAATACTACCATTTATCATATAAAAAAAGTCAGATGACCTTATAACCACATGAAGGTTTGGTTTAACCATACCGGAGTGTCCTGGGGTCGGACAATTTTGTTTGGATTAGCCGATAATCTTGATTAACCAACTTTGGTTTAACCAACTTTTTTATATGATAAATGGTAGTATTTTGCCGGGCCGCCGAAAAAAAAGTTTGGATTAACCGATCTTTTGGTTTAACCGAGCTTGGTTTAACGGGGTTGTACTGTATCGCGCCATCCATCAACACAAAACTAGAAGCACACATATACGAACACATATTAAAAACCCCTTCTGCAAAGCGCCACCTCTTACTTTTAGTCATACGTAACGCAAAGCAATAATGTCCCTCTTGAGATGTCCTATGAATATGTATGATTCTTGGGAATGTGTTTTAAATGAATTACCTCAGAGCTGACCCATGATGCCCTATTTGATTGTTTACTGGTGGTGTGGTGGTGGTGCTAGTACTAGTACCGTAGTAGTAGCTATTGTATCTGTGGTGGTGGTGGCCGTGGTGGTGGTGGTGACTATGGTGGTGGTGGTGACTATGGTGGTGGTGGTGACTATCTAGTGACTATGATGTTACTATGGTGCTGGTGGTGGTTATGGTGGTGGTGCTGGTGGTTACTATGGTGTTGGTGGTGATGATGGCTATGGTGGTGGTGACTATGGTGGTGATGGTGGCTATCATGGTAGTGTATATGGTACATGGTGATGAGTATGGAGGTTGTGACTGGTACATGGTTGTGGTGACTACAGTGGTGGTGGTGGTGTTGGTGGTGATGTTGGTTATGGTGGTGGTGACTATAGTGACTATAGTACATGGTGGTGGTGACCATGGTGGGGATGGTGGCTATGGTGGTGGTGGTGGCGATGGTGGCTATGGTTGTGGTGACTATAGTGACTATAGTACATGGTGGTGGTGACCATGGTGGCGATGGTGGCTATGGTTGTGGTGACTATGGTGGTGATGGGGGTTATAATGGTAGTGTCTATCGTACATGGTGGTGATGAGTATGGAGGCTGTGACTGGTACATGGTTGTGGTGACTATGGTGGTGGTGGTGGTGATGGCTAGGGTGGTGGTGGTGGTGCAGCAGTGACTATAGTGGTGGTGGTAGTGATGGCTATGGTGGCGGTGGTAAAGTGGTGACTAGGGTGGCGGTGGTACAGTGGTAACTATGGTGGTGGTGGTGGTGCAGTGGTGACTGGTGGTCATGGTAGTGATGGCTCTGGTGGCAGTGGTACAGTGGTGACTACGGTGGTGGTGGTGCAGTGGTGACTATGGTGGTGGTGGTAGTGATGGCTATGGTGGTGGCACAGGGGTGACTATGGTGGTGGTGGTAGTGATAGCTATGGTGGTGGTGGTACAGTGGTGACTATGGTGGTGGTGGTAGTGCTGTGTTGATTGGGAGGGCAGACTGAAGTGACGGGGCTGGAGAGGGTGACGTGACGGGGAGTAAGGGGGGGGGGGGGGGCGGCAGGCAGTGGACACGAGGGAACTGTATACAGTTTGGTGATACCTCCTCCCGGAGGGGGCTGATCGACAGACAAGTCTGCCCACCACACCACCTCCTCCAGGGTGGCCAGCCGTATTCCACATCAGTCCCGACGATCCTTGATCAATGGTCCGGAAGATGGGGAGTCAGATAGAGGCATGCTCCAGGGAAAAGAAGGCGGAGAGAACGGGGAGAAGAAACGGGGGCGAGGTGCGGGGGGCCCGGGGGTGGGGCGGGGTGGAATTGACAGAGTAATGCTTTACAAGTAAAGTGAAACTATTATCCCCAAAGAAAGACAGAAATCAGGCTAGGCCCACCAAGTATGGAGAACATTCGAGAGTATATATCTACATATGGTAAGGCCCACCGTAATAACTAATATATGTATATCTATATACATGTATACTATCCTCCGGTGCGACTGACAATGTGGCGCGTCCGATAGTGACGAGGAAGCTCGTGGAGTCAAGGAGGCATAGTACAGAATAATAACATAATATACCAACAAGATAATTCCCTTCCACGCCTTTGTACTCGCATAATGAGTTATATATCAGAAACACAGACGCAGTAATACTTCTTTGAATGTGGGTGCAATTGAATCGCAATTAACATGGAGGTAAAGTGATGCCTAACGTAGAAATGAAGGGATGAACCTGACAGCAATTGCTTTGATTCTTATAAATGTACTTTACAAAAAGAAGAGGAAAGACCAACTGCATCAGGATCTTTCCAAGATCAGCAGCTGCCTTTTAAGTAAGCGAATTTGCTGATTCATCACAAGTGAGGATGTACTTGTTCAGGGATATAGAGGGCAGCATGTGCAGTAGTGGTGGATGTGTCTCTGACCAGGTTTGACTGCACCAGCTTTCCTCATTAAGCTAAGATTCCTTACATGTGGTATGCGGTATGCAGTATGCGAATGCGAATGCGAATGCGGCAAACAATCGGAAAGCATCTAAGTCAATGGGGGTGATTCCTTACGTCCGAATGCAAATGTGAATGCAGCAACTTGATCGGTCCCTGTAGCGATCAGTGCGGCATGTGGCATGCGGTATGCGAATAGAAACGTCAGTCGCACTTGTCAATTAGTTTTAGACAAGGAGAGGCGACTGAGCATAACGGAACGGTCACACACAAGGGTGCAGAGGGGAAACATATGGTAGTGGTGGTGGTGGGGTTACGGGTTCGCATACCGTATAGAAGGAATCCTCCCATTTGCATACAGCATACTGCATGCCGCATGCCACATGCCGCATACCACATACTGCGTGTAAGGAATCTTAGCTTTATCCTTACTGTGAGGCATCTTTACCTTCCGACCTGGATGACACCCCGCCGACATCGTCATTTCGAAATACCCCGACCGAATCTGTTGGCGGTGAGATCTGAACATGCTTGGATTTTGTTGATTGCTGACTATGTTTAACCACATTGGCAATATCACATAAAAAACACCGCTTTCGCCATCCGATCGCTGACATTAAACAAAGTTGAGCCTAGTCACTACTAAGATGAGTGGCCACATGGGAATGTGAGGTGCTGCAGACATCCTGATACACATATATATAATATACCGCTAACAAATCAGTAGAGGATAAGTAACTCTGTTAAGCATTTAGTTGGGTGGTTGTTTGTTGGTGTTTTACATCCTGGCAATATATACGGTCATATCAGGACGAGAACCGATTTGTGCCCGTGTGCACTTATTGCGACTTTATAGTGCTGCCCCATTGGGGAATCAGACTGCCAGCACCATGCCCAGATATCCCACTCAGTCACATTGACACTGAGCTAACCAGTCCTTGCCATATCCTATTAATGCCGAGCACCAAGCCAGGAAGTGACAAGTATCAATTATGTAGGTCATTGGTTTGACCGGGAATTTAACCCCCGATCACCCGCACAGGAGACCTGAGCTTTACTAATTAGGCAACCGCACCCGGTATTAAACATGTAGTATATATATATGTATATATATATATGCTGTATACAAATTATATGAGTATAATAACCCAGAATATCTCTCCTTTCCCCCCAGCACTCACTCAGTTCATGGACTGATGGAGTCTGAACTAGTCATCTACTAATATTATATATATATATACTTCATCCATACTTGATTGAAATGACCGCCACCCCTCACACACACACACATCCACACACATAAATGACCAGACCAGTGGCCGGGCATTTGCAAAGTCTGGATGAGTGTCCAACATGTTGATAAGGACACATATGTCTCATTTAGGGATCTCCCTGGCGACCCTCCACAGGGCCAGCTGCGACTGATGTGGTTAGGGAGTGTCGGTCTGCCCGCAGCAGTAATGGTGGTAATGCATTTAGAAAAGGCATCTGTTGGGTTCCGGCGACAGCCTCCCGACAACCAGACCGAGGCTTGGGCGGAGCCTGCTGAACACAGGTGGTTAGCGACCAGAACCCCCCCCCCCCCCACGACATCCGCACTCACCCCCCAACGCTCTTCTCCCTCCTCCCTCGTCTGACTTCCAGGAAGAGCCTGGTTGGGATGGCTTAAACTAGTTAAAGTTGCATAGTCTGATGGTTTTGAGTTTCTGTCGTGTTTCTGGGTTAAATATATTAGATTGGTCATTATAATTTACTTTACCTTAGGTTTTAAGTAACTTTTATTTTAAGCGCCAAACTTTAGAGAGATTCTAAGTGTAAACATGTCAAATTAGTTTTGACAGGCACGCCATCATGGGCTTCTGTAGTAACAGGTTCTATCAAATTGACTCAGTATTCCCTTCTATATAGAAACAAATGTTTAATAATTGCACCTGTGTCTATGTTAGATATGGAGAATCAAATCTAAATACAGTATAACCCCGTTAAAGCAAACTTGAAGGGACCCTAGAAATGTGTTTGGATTAACCGATCATTGGTTGACTTTGACTTTGACTTTGACTTTGAGTTAAGAGTGTATTACACATGTAATATACAATGTATGTGGACACTTTGATTATTGTTTTTTATGTACATACAGTATAACCCCATTAAACCAAGCTCGGTTAAACCAAACGATCGGGTAATCCAAACAAATTTCTAGGGTTCCTTCAAAATACTACCATTTATCATATAACAAATTTCGGTGGGGTCTCAGATGACCTTAAAACCAGAAGTGGCCTGAGGTCTGACAATTTTGTTTGGATTAACCGATAGTTTGGATTAACCGACTTTGGTTTAAATAACTTTTTTTATATGATAAATGGTATTATTTTGCCCGGCCGCCGAAAAGAGTTTGGATTCACCGATCGTTTGGTTTAACCGAGCTTGGTTTAACGGGGTTGTACTCTAATTTCTTTGGTTTGGAAATGTTGATGCTTCATCGGACTATATGCAGCTTTAACGTCGAAACCAATGGCCACAGAGCTCGGAATTAAACTAGGTCAAACAGGAGAGTGGACATGAATAATCCATTTAAAGCTGCATAGTCCGATGAAAGCATACATCTTTCAAAACCCAAAGTTAACTAGATGTGATCCCATATATCCAACTCAAGTCCGGGTGCACTTGATAAACAGCTGTTCCTGCATAGAAGGAAATGCTAAGCCAATTGAATTGAACCTGTTATGGTTGAAGCCTATGGTGTCAGAATTTTGACGTGCTTGCAAAAAATATATTTGGTCTCTTTTTCATTTCAAATATCTCCGAAGTTGGCCGTTTCAGATGTAAGTCAATATGATATATTTATTTTAAATAAATAACGGAAACTCAAAACAATCGGACTATGCAACTACATCCTAATATAGACAGCAATAGCCATCAGGTGTTACTAACTGACACATTCTGATTGAGCTCCCAGCATTCGATGTAGGTAAAAGACATTGTTATTATTTCATTGTTTTTACAAAAGTCAGAATAATTAAATCGTCTTACCAATGAGTTGTCGCCGCATCCGCTTTAAATATGATTATGAACCAGACTCTTACCTGCAAAACATCAAGAGAACAGACATTAGTTCATTTGTTGCTATCTAATAACTTCTGACGATATTGGCAATACATGGAAGAGTGAATTGGTTGGTTGTTGGAGTTTTACATACTGATAAAATCTAAGGTCAAATCAGGATGGCTACCGACTAGTGACAGTGCACAATCATTGTGACTTTATAGTGCTGCCCTACTAGGAAATCAGGCCATCAGCACCATCACCCAATATCCCACTCAGTCACATTATCCTGACACTGAGCTAACCAGTCCTTGCCCTATCTTATTATTATTATTAATGCCAAGCACAAAACTCGGGAGCGACAAGTATCAATTTTGTTACTCATTGGTTTGACTCGACCAGGAATTGAACTCCTGACCTTCCGAACGGGAGGCCTGCGCTCTACCGATTCGGCTACCGCGTCCGCTGCACTAGATGTCACCAGCCTGGGACAGAGTTGAATGCTTCATGTATTTCTGAATTTGTCTGTTGATTTTCTGTTATGTAGATAGAGAAAATACCTCAAATTAGATTATTTATTTAATGGGCTTGTACAGCCTAGATAGATTAGAAATGAGAGAAATCTCACATTTAACCCGAAAATCTTGAAAATGCATGAAATGGCGGGGAGATTTCGCACACCCTCTGAACTAATCACTCCAGTGTAGTATTGTGCATTGCTGCTTCATGACAAGTAGTTCCCTGCTGCTTCCTGAGAAGTAGTTCCCTGCTGCTGCCTGAGAAGTAGTTCCCTGCTGCTTTGGAGGCTGTGACCCATACAACTACACTGATGCTACTAGCTGTTGCAAGCGGTCATCGCGACATCCGAAGCAGCGATGCGCAAGACTACACATTAGCCAAATAGTGGCAGCTAGCCAAAACACACTGGTATATTCACTGAACATTGCCAACTAGAAAGACATGAGCGAACAATTCTCCGTGGGTGACTGTAGCAAATAAGAAATGGTGGGATTCAGGACATATTCACAGAACACTGCTATCTAGAAAGGGATACCACTGTAACTGCAACAAGAAGACACCTTTGCGGATATCCTCCGATGTTGCCAGGACGTAAAACTCCAACAACCAAACAACCTTTGCGGAATCTTCCCATGTTACAACAGTTGGATCCCAAAGCCCCTTTTTTCACCCATATCCACCAAATCTGAAACATCTGAAACATCTGAAACAATTGAAACATCTGAAACATCTGAAACATCTGAAACATCTGAACCATCTGAAACATCTGAACCATCTGAAACATCGGAAACATCGGAAACATCGGAACCATCTGAAACATCTGAAATATCTGAAACACCTGAAACGCCTGAAACACCTGAAACATCTGAACCATCTGAACCATCTAAACGATCTGAAACATCTGAAACATCTGAAACATCTAAACCATCTGAAACGTCTGAACCATCGGAAACATCGGAAACATCGGAAACATCGGAAACATATTTTTTCCCTTTACTAGTTCATAAGCAATATTTCCTAAGCTTCTCCCCAAAAGATTCCGGCGAAATTACACAAGGAAGCTGACTACCACAGAGTTACACACATAGGCTAGGTATGGAGAATGCAATACCAGCCAGGCACCGTGGATGCGATTTGGCGCCAGTTACACTGATCAAGCAGTGATAGGCATTTACAGTAATAAGATAGCACCGGGAATGTTGGCGAGCCGGCCGGTGGAGCCGAGTCAAGGGGATGAATGTGCCGCCGACCTCCATAACCGTGACCCCCTACCGGCGGAACGACAACCTGAGCACCCTGATCAATAAGGCCCGATATTGGAAACGAGGTTCAGGCGGTCGTCCTGGTGCTGGGGGCAGTGTGGTAGGAGACGGTGGTGGATTGAGGGTGTGTGTAGGGGGGAGGGTGGGGGGGTGAAGGGTGGTAAGAGAGGAATGTGGATGGTGGAGGAGGGGTGAGGG
>JASIRB010004080.1:0-17538 GCA_030323885.1 Branchipolynoe longqiensis | reverse complement strand
ACTCACACACACGCTATTGGCTCCAAATGGGTATGATGGTATATCAGATTGTACTAGCTGTAGCTAACTCACTAAAATGAGGATTATGTCCGCGTGTCACATATTACCCGACCCTACGTCACTGGTAGAACTTTGCCTAATGCCGTCAGCAATTACACACACCTGCACCAGGGACCTCATGTTTTAATGTTGACAAAGGAGACTTCAGTCTGCCTGTATTTTGAGACGGGAGAAGGACTGCTTGTGTACTGGCTTTGTGCTGAATTTTGGGTAGCCCTATACTGGTCATGCACAGGCCTTTAACTGGATGTATGTTGGTTATGTACTGACCATGTATTAGTCATGTACTGACCGTGTTCTAGCCATGCATTGGCCATGTATTCGTCATGTACTTTCCATTTACTAGTCATGTATTGGATGTATATTAGCTATGCATTGGCTATTTGCTGGCCATGTGCTGTTCATGTGTTGGCCATATGCTGGCCATGTGCTGACCATGTGCTGACCATGTGCTGGTCATGTGTTGGCTATGTGCTGACCATGTACTGGTCATGTACTGGTCATGTACTGGTCATGAACTGGTCATGTACTGGGCACGTGTTCGTCATGAACTGGTTATGTACTGGTTATGTAATGGTCGTGTGCTGGTCGTGTATTGGTCATGTACTGGTCATGTAATGGCTGGAGACTGGCGTGGGTCCGCCCTGAACTGATTAGAGATTTATCAGAGACTGGCCATGAGGTGGTCGTGACTTAGTCCGAGATTGGCCATTGACTGGAGTCATACTGACCGTGTATTGACAGGGGATTGGCCGGGGATCAGCCGGAAACTGGCCGGGGATCAGCCGGAAACTAGCCAGAGACTGACCTGTACTGGCCGTTGACTACCCAGAGATTGGATGGGGATTGGTCGTGACCTATTTAGTATTCAGCGACAAGCTGACTGACTGTGGACTGGGTCTAATTGGATCAAACCTGGTACTGTGCATGAACCCACATATGGGCGCATGTCCACAGCCTCATTTATTAACAACCAGTTTAATTATCTAGCCACTCCATTGTTGCGTCCTAATGCTATCGCTGGTCTCATCTCTGGCCCTCTCCGTGCCTGCTGTCCCCTACTGGCCACTACCTCCCCCCCCCCCTCGCTTACACACACACATACACATACAAGCACATCGCAGATGTGCCGTAATTAATTCATTATTTACTTTAGCTCTCCCCCATTATCGCCCTATCCCCCACCCACCCCCACCACAACCCCAACACCCGCCCCATTCATTTGGCATGTAAATGCCGCGTTCCGGCCTTCCTCCTGCTCCGCCCACCCAACACCACTGGGACCACGCCCTTATTACTGCCGCTCCCCGACGCTGCGGCCCTAATTCACACGGTCCATTATGTACCTAAACTCATTCCAGTTAAAGCGCGCCTAATTGCTTGCGAGCCCGGGAAGCCGTGTCCACATCCAACTACCGAACAGGCTGCCGTTACACAACCCTGAGACGCTGCGTTGGGTTGGGACGCTTCCTTCTGACCGAGCCCTGCCTATGTAAACCGACCCACAATGACTCGAGTGTTGCCCCATTATATTCGCGGTTCATAATCACAACTGGCCTGACCGACTCTACTTTTGTCGCTTGTATCAACCGCTCGTTATGAAAGCCCGCGCGGCGGGCTGGGCAGCGCGCGTCTTTCCGTTAGCGGCTAATTACTGGGCAGTAAAAGCAGAGGGGGGGTAGAGGGGGGGGGGGGGGGGGAGGGGGGTTTGGGCAGGACGAGATGCCTACTGTGAGCAGTGTCGGCGCAAACAAGGCTCATCTCTGCTCCCCGCGGCTCTCAGCGAGCCGACACATAAAGACACCAAACGGATTCAACACTGTCCTTTTTCTCGACATCAAATGCAGGTGGCGCCTCCCGGAGTCGACGGGGGGCGAGGGTGGGGTTGTGGGGGAGGGTAGGGGAGGGGGGGGGTAGGAGGAAGGCGGCTTAGGTAACACGCCATGGTGGGGGTATAGAGGTGGGTGTTCGACAGGGTGTGGGAGGCGGGTGGGAAGCGGGTGGCCCAAAGACTGTGGGTCGGGTGGTAAGGGGATTCTCCAAAGACTGTGGGAGGGTGGGTGGTGGTGGGGTTGTAGGGGTGGGGGTGGAGGGGTGTGACGCTCCACAGGGTGTGAGTGGGTGGGTGGATGGGGTGGAGGGGTGGGTTGTTCCATAGGGTGTGAGTAGAAGGGGGGTGGAGGTGTAACGGGGTGGAGGTGGGGTCCACAAGGTGTGATTGGGTGGGGGTTACCTGTAAAGGGTACAAAGGAACCTTCAGGAGGGAGAGCATTGCGCAACTTATATCACCTACAGGAACCAGCGACGAACCGTTAGGGGGTGGCAAGGCACAGTTGCACCGGCGGATGACAGGACGGGCGGTGATGACGCTAGATTGGTACAGGTGCCGCTAGGTGTGTGTAGCGGAGAAAGGGGTAATGACGGGTACAGACCCCCGAACAAGGCCCACTGATGGCGACTTTATAGTGCTGTCCCAATGGGGGACCCTCCCTCTGACACCGAAAACTTGATATCCCACTGAGGCACATGTCATCATTGTGACACAGACCAAACCACACCTTGCCCTATCATAGAAATGTTTATTCCTAGGCTAGGTAGCAAGAAGTACGTTTTTTTGAGTGCTTGGCATGAGTAATTCTGGATTCTAACATATGACCTTCTGTCCGGGGTATACAATTCATGTGCTAAACCTCACTGCCCGACGTGACCAGACCCGACCCGACCCAATCTGATTCCCAACTAAAATTGAAAACGGGGGACAATACACATATCCCGATTGCTAAAGACTGGGCCATTCACGTATACCATCCATTTTGTGACTGGACACCTGGTGTTATTTGCCTGAACTACACCAGCATGGGTGCCTCCTATGACACCCCTCTTCCATTCCCCCCTCTTCCATTACCCCTCTTCCATTCCCCCTCTTCCATTCCACCTCTTCCATTCCCACTATTCCCACTATTTCATTACCCCTGTGCCATTCCCTCCTCTTCCATTCCCTCCTCTTCCATTCCCCCCTCTTGCATTCCCCCCTCTTAGGAATGGAAGGTAGGAATGGAAGGGGGGAATGCAAGAGGGGCAATGCAAAAGGGGTGAATGCAAGAGGAGGGAATGGAAGAGGAGGAATGCAAGAGGGGGAATGCAAGAGGGGAATGGAAGAGGGGGAATGATAGGGGAATGGGAGAATGGAAGAGAGGGGAATGGGGGAATGGAAGAGGGGGAATGGAAGAGGGGGAATGGGGGGAGTGAAAGAGGGGGAATGAGGGGAATGGAAGACGGGGAAATATTGGCAATGAAAGAGGGGTAAGAAAATGGAAAACTTGGATGGTGAACGGACGGTGGGTATCACACATATACCGTATAAGATACGACTGAGCGCTCACATATAGTACCGTTTCTCGAACAGCCCGATTCACTTTTCGAATCTTATAAGATTCCAGTCTTAAGCCCTAAAACTGAATTTTAAATTGTGAATCAGAAGGCCCTGGTGTGTTAGGGGGTCACACACCTAAAGACGGAAACCGACGAAAAACCGAAGTTTAGTCGCAAAACGGACCTTTTTAGGTTTTATACGGGAGGTGTATACCGTCGGGGTATTCCACCCCCGCTTAAGGCGAGCCTACGTGTTAATATAAATAATTGTTTCCATGTGAATGTCTTGTGCCTCCTGCCGGCGGTTGTCTGTCATCCTGCCAGCCTGACCTTTGACTAGCAATGTCCGAGGTGGAGAGTTTGACTCCTGACATACCATGGGCAGAAGGGCCTTAATTAAATAAGATTATAGAGCAATCCAAGTAGCAATCCGAAGTTGACCATCGCGGTTAAATAATATAAGTCTGGAGAACAGTAAAGAATGCAAGGAATGTTCATGTCACTTCTTAAGAGCTCATCCTTTTATTCTTACCTCTGACTAACAGAATGAATTGATCAATATAACCTATGTTCTTAGTTAAATATAGTTCAACAGTGGAATGTATATTATAAGTCAAATCCCCTCCCATATAATTAAGTTAAATAAGTTTGGAATTTCCATAATAAAGGCCTAAATCTCGGCTAAAACATCGGAGCATGCAAAAACACATCCGATGGGTCTGGATCCGAAAGCCCGACCTTCTATCGTTGCTAGGATAGTCACAATCAACGTATCCAAGCAACACTTTACAGCAGGGAACCCGGCCTCGCAAAATGCGTGCCCACACAAAATGCGAGCCCTCGCAAAATGCGGTCGAGTAGTCTCGCCCACTTCACATGCATACAATTTTAGGTGATCCTGTTGCCTGTTTTGGAGAAATTTTACTGGTGCTATCTTATGCAGCTCTTGCGTTGGGAAGAGTTAAGTGAATGCTGCACTCGCGCTCATTTGACCTACAGATCCTGCATCTCCACCACCACCAACACCATTTACTGACCATCAACATTATCTACAGACCAACACCAAAAACCCAGCCCTTTGTGTGATTCTCCAACTACCAGACAATAGCCCCACATTAAATTAACTACTTAATGAATGAAAATTAACCATGCAACTTGACTTTGGTTATGTGTTGGTCTAATATCAGTAACAAAGTATGCTTTATTTTAGAGAGAGAAATCAGTGTTTCAGGATTGCGTCCATTTAGTTTTAATGTGAAATAGGACGATGCCACCAGATATAATTATCATGTTGGGTGTTAGCTGAGAAGAGCGCTACAATTAAGCCCCATTTATGCGCATTTGTGTCGGGTTTTGTAGACTATTAGACCTGATGCCCGTTTAACATTTGATGCGCCAGATACCTTGTTAATCCTTCTATTGTGTAAGTTCGGCCCAATTAGACGCCTCCTCCACACAAACACACACACACACACTCATGCATGTACATGGCATAAAGAGTGCACGTAAAAAAATCCGCGTTTTTATTTGAAAATTTGTTGTAGTTTTTTTTACACGATCGTCTCCAATGGTCGGCAGGACGACAAATTGGTCACATGACCCACCGTGAGGACGTGTGAGAAGTAACGAAAGATTAAAGTGAGCGATCATTATAGAGAGGTAGTATGTGGCGTGCGTGTCGGGTGTGGGGTGTGGAATGTGGGGGTTGGAGTGGGGAGTGTGGAGTGTGGGGTGGAGTGTGGAGTGTGGGGTGTCGAGCATGGGGCGTGGGGCATGGGCGTGGGCGTGGGGTGTGGAGTGTGGGGGTTGGAGTGTGGAGTGTGGGGTGTGGAGTGTGGGGGTTGGAGTGTGTATTGGGGTGTGGGTGTGGGTGTGGGGTGTGGAGTGTGGGGTGTGGAGTGTGGAGTGTGGGAGGTATTGGATTGTTTGGGTGTGGTGTGGGGTGTGGGGTGTGGAGTGTGGAGGGTGGAGTGTGGAATGTGGAATGTGGAATGTGGAGTGTGCTGTGTGGGGTGTGGGGTGTAGGGTGTGCAGTATGGAGCGTGGAGCGTGGAGTGTGGTGTGTGGTGTGTGGAGTGTGGAGTGTGGAGTGTGGAGTGTGGGGTGTGGTGTGTGGAGTGTGGAGTGTGGTGTGTGGAGCGTGGCGTGTTTAGTGTGGAGTGTGGAGTGTGGAGGGTGGAGTGTGGAGTGTGGAATGTGGAGTGTTTAGTGTGGAGTGTGGTTTGTTGAGTGTGGAGTGTGGTGTGTGGAGTGTGGAGGGTGGTGTGTGGAGTGTGGAGCTTGATGTATGGAGTGTGGAGTGTGGATTGTTTACTGTGGAGTGTGGAGTGTGGTGTGTGGAGTGTGGCGTTTGGAGTGTGGAGTGTGGAGTGTGGAGTGTGGAGTGTGGAGTGTGGAATGTGGAGGGTGGAGTGTGGAGTGTGGAGTGTGGAGTGTGGGAGGTATTGGATTGTTGGGGTGTGGTGTGGGGTATGAGGTGTGGAGTGTGGGGGGGGTGGATGTGGGGGTGTGGAGTGGGGAGTGGGGTATGGGGTGTGGGGGTTTGGAGTGTGGAGTGTGGGTGGAGTGTGGAGTGTGGGGGGGATGGGAGGGTGAGTTGGTGTGTGGAGTGTGGGGTGTGGAATGTGGGGTGTGGAGTGTGGGGTGTGGGGTGTGGAGTGTGGGGGTTGGAGTGTGGAGTGTGGGGTTGGAGTGTGGGGTGTGGAGTGTGGAGTGTGGAATGTGGATTGTGGAGTGTTCACTGTGGGGTGTGGAGTGTGGGAGGAATTGGATTGTTGGGGTGTGGGGTATGAGGTGTGGAGTGAGGTGAAGTAGGTGGTTTTGAATTGTGTGTTGGTGGGAGTTGAACAGGTGGGGGATCCAGGGGGTTAGCGCGCGTTGCATGTCGGTTAGTCTATGGGACAGACCCTGAAAATAGGACTAGTTACTGCCACTTAGGGGAGCAAATGCTCACTATACTTAAAGCTTTGTACCCTTGGAGTTCATTTTAGCATGATAACAATCAATATGGTGTATCTTTTTGATATTACAGCCTCTCAAAGTTACCTCCCTCCCCCATCAACCAAGTCTTCAATGTTATAACAATTATTTTGTTGGCATTTATGGCTAAATAAAAGGCTGAAATATCATTCTAATCATGCTAGATATCATATTTGATATTCAAACATATACTATTATTACTCATCCTAAATATATTGAATACAGGATTATACTACACATCTTAGAAATGTATGGCAATGGTTGAAGCAGACATGTGTCAGGAGGGTTAATGCTGATATGTGTGGGAATGATTTTAGCTGGCATTTGTGGGAAGGGTTAAAGCTGACATTTGTGAGAAGCTTTAAAGCTGAAATGTGTGGCAATGATTAAAGCTGACATATGTGGGAATAGTTAAAGCTGACATGTGTAGGGATGGTTAAAGCTTACATGTTTGGGAAGGGTTAAAGCTGAAATGCTTGGGAAGGGTCAAAGCTTACATGTGCGGCAACGATTAAAGCTGACATAATTATGTGGTAATGGTTAAAGCTGACATTTGTGGGAAGGGTTAAAGCTTACATGTTTGGGAAAGGCTAAAGCTAACTTGTGGGAACGATTAAACCTGGCATGTATGTGAAGGGTTAAAGCTGATATGTGTGAGAAGGGTTAAAGTTAACATATATGGCAATCGTTAAAGCAGTCATGGGTGGGAAGGGATAAATCTGACATGTGTGTGAAGGGTTGAATCTGACTTTTGTGGGAACGATTAAAGCTGACTTGTGTGAGAAAAGGGTTAACACTGACATATGTCGGAACGATTAACCCTTCTCACACAGCTTGTGTGAGAAGGGTTAAGGTTGACTTCTGTGGGAAGGGTCTGCGTGCGCACCCTCCCCACCCTGTGTCCCTCCTCCTTCCCGCCTTCTCTCTGTCCTTCCTCACCCCACCCCACCCAACCCCCTCTGTCCGTGCCTCCTTATTCTTTGTTGGCAAATATTATAACCATTGCCAGATAGTATTAAATGCTTTGCTAGGTATAGTGGGTCGGCGATCCATATCCCTAGTCATGTTCAGTTTGATGTATCCTTTGCAGAGTGCAAGTCTTGGGGTCGTGCAAGTTGCATCCTCCAGTGGTTTGGGCTGAATCGGTGAAAGCGCGAGCTTCTCATGTGGAAGTTCAAGAATTCGAATCCCGGCAGATCCCCGGTGGAATCCCGACCGCGTCAAACCGATTACTTACCAAATTTATGCTTGTTGCTACCTAGCCTGATGCTCTGCATTAATAGGATAGGGCAACGACTGGCTACCTCATGGCATGATAATATGACTGAGTAGGAAATCAGGTTATGGTGCTAATGGCCTGGTATCGCAGTGGGACAACACTATAAAGTCGTCATGGGTGTGCATTGTCACAAATGCTTTAAATTATCGTAGTCTTCGCTTCTATGCAGAAACTGACGTTTAATAAGCGCACCAGCATCTAAATTAGATATATAGAATACAATCTATAACAGTGGTGTCGGTGGTTTCGACAAATGTATGTTTTCATCGGACCACGCCCGTCCTAATATGACCTTAGATGTTGCCAGGACGTAAATCCCCAACAACCAACCAATCGGACTACGCAGCTTTAAGGGGTAAGCGGAGACACATAGCCAGACTCGGTGCGCCTTAGATAGCAGTGAGCCGGTAGGATTACGCACTGTTGACAGCCCCAACTACCTTTATGTTACCAACTTTTCTACCGGGTGACACATCCACACACACTACTCACCACACACACACACACACCACACACCTGCCGCTGCCGCCATCTTCATCCTCCGCCAGTGAATTTCATATCTGACGCAGGAAAGGGGGAAAATGGAACTTAGTCTTTCTTACACCCCTGTTGGCTTTTATCTGCGCGCGGTGCGTTTTTGCCGCGCGTGCCCAACCCAGCGCGCGGCGCGGCGCCTGTAATCACCGCGTTGCACTCAAGACGCACACTCCTCTGTCACTGGAGGCATCTTAGTTGGTTTTTATCCCTTCTGTTTAGGGTGGGTATGTGGGTGAGTGGGTGAGTGGGGGTGTGGGGGTGTGGAGGTGTGGAAGGGGCGGAATTTCTTGGGTGATAACAAAAAAAGGAATAACATTAAAAACGATGACAGGATGCTGCTGGCAGTTGGTTGTGTTTTAGTGTTGGGTCTGGAGATTTTAAGGGGGCGGCGCCGGGAGGGATGAATGGCGGCGGGCACCGGGGCGAGGAGAAAGGGCGGTGCGCGGGAGGCTGTATGGGATGCAGGGGAGGTGGAGGGTGTTGCCGGGGAGAGGGTAAAACCTAGGTGGTGGTGGTGGTCCTGCTGCTGCGGTGGTGGGGTGGGGGTGGGGGTGGAGAGGGAGGAGGGTGGCCCTCATCGTCCCTCATTACCAACTCAAGTTTCTACAGCGTCACAATTGGTGTTACTCTAGAGCCGCGCCGCGCCGCGCCCTGCGTCTCACAGCCTCGATCTGAGGCGCCTAACATATGATTAGGGGACGCGCCCTCACGTGACTCCCGTGCCCTACCCACAACCCCCCCCCCCCCCCCCCCCCCCCAGCCCCTACCCCACCCCGTCTCCCCTACCTCCACCTCCACCCCCCCTCCTACCCCAGCACAACTCTTTAGCTGTTTCTTATCCCAGTTTCTGATTCTGAGTGGCTTTGGTGGTTGCGCGGCTGGCGGGCGGCGCCCGAGGACGCTTGTTAGCTCGCCGGCACTAATGTAGTCGGGTGCCGGCCTCGCACCTCCCGGCGTCGCCCCGTCAATAGCCTGCCCCCCATTTGACGTGTTGGCCGTCACCGCTCCCCTCTCCTCCTCCACGGCGGCGCCCACTCGTGTTGGAAGAGTATGCCACACTTTGCTGCTTTGCGCGCGCGGCATTTTCTCTGTCACAACCCAGCGGGTCTGTTCCCACTGATACTAGTGACAGTGACAGACATACATACACACATGCCTCGCACACCGTCACATCACGTACAATTGGTCCCATTATGACGTATGAGGTCAGTGTCCATGTGAGTATTTGGGATGTCGGCACAGAAGTACAAAACGGCAATAAAGAACAACAAAAATCGTATAAAAATCAAACACCTGCTATCTCTTTAAATGTGTAACTATGTGGTTTAGAAAGTTTCGGACAAGGCTAGTGACATGTAGACGGGCGCCTGTAGTTTTCTCATTGAGTCCACACATAGTGAACTACCACTCACACTGACAGGAGTGACACAGAAGCCGACAAGGAATCCAATGCTATATTTAACAGGGTCAGGCCGTGTATTATACAGTCAACCAGTCGGTACCCGGGTATAACCTGTAATCTAACACAGTCGCTTCGCCTCTGTAGGCGATAATTGAAAAGAGTTGCAAGCGCTGACTTTTTACTGCGATTACATTTTACATATTTCATAGATAACGATCCCTCTCCATCCACACCCCGTCGGGAGAGAGTCTCTGCATCCCATGATGAGTGAATGGGCGCCGGCCAGTCACAGGGCACCGCCACTGGTCTTTGGTTAGCGCGTCCCGATGAAAGCCTGCGTGTATACATTGTGCGCCCGGCCCACGTGTGTTTTCAATGGGTCCGGGGGGAGGGCATTTAGCGGTGGGCGTGACGGGGGCGCGACGCGGCCCGGCCGGGATGACAGGCGGCGCGGTAAGTCAGCCAGCAGCAAACGCCCACTCAATAATGGAAACGCGATCGAAGTGAGAAATCAAAAAGTGTCCTTAGTGTTTGAGGCGAGAAAGGGACTGGGGGAGCGGAGGCGGCGGTGGAGGGAATGGTGGTGAAGGGGGGATGAGGGAGGGGGAGGAGGAGGTGGTGGCGTCGGACATATTGTTTGCCCATGTAAGTTGAGCAAACAATGCGGCGGTGTAATGGGGAGCGGCCGGGCGCTGAATGCGCCTTCATCGGGTTGGCGCGCATCGATTTGCCACCGGCAGCCGCCCCTAACAAGTGCCGATTGGGGCCGAGGTTGCTCGGTCGTGAACGCCGGGGTCGCGACCCTGCCGCCACCGACGCCACCGCCGGCCGTCTTTGTATTGTGAGCAATTGAGGGAATGACTCGCTGAAGCCACTCTGGAGTGAGTGAGGCGGGCGACTGCGCGCTACTGTGTGTAGGTGGTCATAGTGGGTGGGTGCTTATATCGGTGGTTGGTGGTGGGTGCGTGTTGGTGAGAGTGGTGTGTGTATGTGGGGGTGTGTGGGTGGGTGTTGGTGGCAGTGGTAGGTGGGTGTTGGTGCATGGCAGTGGTGTGCGTTGGTGATAGTGGTGCGTGTTGGTGGTAGTGGTGTGGTGTGCATGTTGGTGGTAGTGGTGTGGTGTGGGTGTTGGTGGTAGTGGTGTGGGTGTTGGTTGTAGTGGTGTGTGTTTATGGCAGTGGTGGGTTAGTGGTGTAGGTGATGGGTTAGTGGTGGTAATGGGTGGTGGTTTGGTGTGTTGGTGGTAGTGTTGTGTGTGCGTATTGGTGGTAGTGGTGGATGCGGAGTATGTCGGTAGTTGTGGTGTGTGTGGTGTAGTACTGGGTGGTGTGTGTGGTGTAGGTGTAATGGAGATGGTGCGAAGCGGTGAAGTGTGTGGTATTGTGTGTGTATGTCGAGTTGTAGAGGGTGTGTATGCCGAGTCGTAATGGTGAAGGTGCAGGAGGAGGAGGAGTGGATGGTGGAAAATAAGGGGACGGGCAGAGGAGGGGAGGGGCAGAGGATGAGAGGGACAGAGGAGGGGATGGCAGAAGAGGGGGAGTGGAAGGGGCGCGGAGGTGGAGTGGGGGTAAACGTAGGGTGCGTGTGCGGGAGTGAGTGTTTGCTGTAGAGGCATGTGAATCAATCCCCCGATATTCCTCTGGTTCTGTACTCGGTCAATCCGACCACTGGCAGTGGACATAGCGACGCGCGACGAGGAGCGACTTCCGGAGTGCTGGACGCGTCTCATCACTTATCCTCTCATCACTTCTTCCTATCCCCATACCAATCCATCCCGCCCATCTCCGCCACGCCCCGACGCTGACCCACCCTGCCCCGCCGCGTCGACCCCCGCCGCCCGAACTCGCGCCGCCCCACCCCGCCTGGCGAGGAGCCACCCGAACTCGCGCCGCCCCGCATCGCCCCGCGCCGCTCCGCGCCGCCCCGCGCCGCGCCGCCCCGCGCCGCCCCGCGCCGCCCCGCGCCGCCCCGCCCCGTCCTCCGGCCCACCTAAATACTACTATGCACCTCCCGGTCTCACCCCACCCCTTTCTCTCATCCAGCCATCCGTCCCTCAAATATCTTCTTTTGCCGACAGCCGCTCCTCCGTCCCCTCCGCACCCTCCCCCCTCCCCGCGACATCCGGAGGTGGTAATTAGTGTGTCGTGGCCGCCGAAGACGGGGGAGAGGTTGGCCATTGATGACGTCTCCGGTGCCTCCCCATCCCTCTCAGAGTCCCTCCTGCAGCTGCAGCAGTCGCTGTCCGCTGACATGCCGACACGGCCCGACCGCGCCACACCCCGGCCGCCCCCCCCCTACTCCCTCTCGCCCTGCGCCCGTCACCGCCGGAGACGCGCCGCGTCAATAGGTTGGTGGCCGGTGGGCGGCAAATAACGGCCGATCGATCAGCGCCCGTGTGTCGGGAGGGCCATGCCCGGGGCTGGGGACAACCCGACCCATTCTTCACCCTCACTCCCACCATACCCACTCCCCATTCCTCAGTCCCCAATCCCCCCCCCCCCCCACCGCACACATCCCTCCCTCTCCAGTCCCCCTCCTCCCGCCGTACAATCCCTCCCTCTTCCATTCCCCTCTTCCTACTACAAACATTCTGCCCTCTCCCATTCTTCTCCGGCCACACACACCGCCCTCACCCGTCCCTCTCCTCCCACCACACACATCCCACCCTCACATGTTCCGCCACCCCGCCACACACATCCCTCCGACTCCCGTCCCCATCCACTCACCACACACATCCCGCCCTCTTCCCCACCCCTTGCCTCCCACCACACACATCCCTCCGACTCCCGTCTCCATCCACTCACCACACACATCCCACCCCCTCCCTTTCCCCTCCTCCCACCACACACATCCCACCCTCTCCCATCCTCTACTCCCGCCACAACACATCCCTCCCTCCCTCTCCCATCCCCATCCACCCACCACACACACCCCGCCCTCCCCCGCCCCTCTCTCCCACCACACCACATCCGTCCCTCTCCCACCCACTCCCCCGACACGCCACTCCCTACTTCTCCAACCTCTCCGCCCGGCACCCCCACATAACCGCCGACTCCCATCTTCCCTCTTCCCTCACCTTCCCCGCCTTCCTCTGTCAGCCCCCATCAGCTCAAGGAGAAACAGAGATATCATTCCCCACCCCCTATCCCGTTTCCTCCACGCCACATACTAACCCCCCCCCCCCCAACCACCCCCCCCGACACCCCTACCCAGACCCACCCAACACCGACACACGCACTGACAATGGACACAAAGCAATCGATTTATGTTATTGTTTTCTTTCAGGGGGCGCGGATCAGCTCGAGGTGAAATGAACGATCGATGCAGCCATAGAGGTTCCCGCTAGTTCCCAGCTTATCCAAGGCGGATGAAAGGTATTAAGTCCCTGCCTGCCTGGCACCGGGATGCAGCCGGGCGGAAAATCCTGTCAATCAGCGGGGCCCCGAGAAATGGAGTCGACCCCTCAGCCCCGTGTGCGCACCGTGGCGCATTAACAATGATAATAAGAAGTTGCCGCCAACTCGGCTGCGACCTCACGGCCTGGACGCCCCCACGTGTCCGCCCGGTGCTAGGGCTGAGGAGCTGCTCGGCGAATTAAAGAAAGAAAAAATTTGAAAATTCTATATAGTCTTAGTATACAGAGAGAGCACCGTGGACTAACCAACCCCGGCTGTATATCAAAGTCCGGCCTGGTTTGTTCGGTGGTGTTCACATGGCACAAATCCAGTGTTCAACGTTTGTAGATGAGAATGGTCGACGAAACGCATAGAGCGCCCCACCATCACCCACTCATGCGCCCACCCACCCACTCACCCGCCCACCGCCCGTCCACCCATTGCACTGCACCCCAACTCCGGCTTCCTCCTGATGGCTCGGCCTTCATGACGTCACGTGCCCTCCTTTGTGACGCCGTCAAAGTATCCTGACACCGATATGGACACAATTAGTGAAGGGTGGCTACTCAACAGTATATGGTTGCAGGCAGGCAGGCAGGAGGAGGCAGTAGTATTAAGCGGTCGTGGTGGTGGTGGAGGGTGCCTTCAGTGGATGATGCAGGCCGACAGACAGTACAGGAAGGCCGGAGGGGTGGTCACCTCCAACAGCAAGCACCTCCACCACCACCCTCGGGCTGGTGGAGATAGGAGATGGGCTGTGGGGTGAAGGGTGAGGGGTGAGGGGGTGGAGGTGGATGGGTTGTCTAAGAAGGAAAGAAAAGGGGGAGGAGCATGGATGATGTATTAGGATATTTATCACACCAACATCATCGAATGTGTAGCTTTCGGATCAGAATGCGATTTTATTTCAAAACGATATTTGTTTCTATTCAACGTGTTATGAACGGTGATGGCTGAGCGCGGTGAGTGTGCGTGTACTTGAGCACGCGTGTGTGTGTGTGTATCTGTGTGTGTGTGGCGCGCCTCATTTTTGACCACCGCCCTCGTTATGACGATCATTATTCACTTTGCCAACCACAACGTCCCCCTATCTCCATTCCAAGGAAGGCGAAAATTGATTATCACGCTTAGAAGAATGCGCGCGCAGTGGTGCGTGAAGCGTTCTAATTGGGTCGCGCAGGTCACGTGGAGGTGGGCATGGGTCAGCGAGGTCAGGGCCGGGGTGGGAGCTGGGGCGCTAACGTGAACTCCAGACACGACACGGGCAACTGACCGACAAATTACATCATGTTAGAGCCAGTCGTCCGACCCCGCCGGACAAAGGTCCCCCTGTCCCCGACACAGAGCTCTCCTCCCCGGTCTCATTGACATGAGGCCCGGTCTTATCCTCTCCACATTATCGGCCACCTTCTTCCTATTGCACACTGTCTTACTCACTCACCCCCCTCTCCTACTCATTCACCCCCATCTCCTACTCGCCACTCTCCCACCTCATCTTCACCCCAATGTCATCTGCTCCTCCTCTCCCCCTCTTCTCTTCTCCATTCCTCTCCCCCCTTCCTCCTCCTACTCCTCTTACTCCTGCCACCTTCCTTCACTCTCCTCCTTCCCCTCTTGTTGCTTTCCCTCCCCCCCCCCCTCCTGTCTTCCCCGTGCCTCCTCCTCTTTTCCCCCCACCTCCTCTTCCCCTTTCCTCCTCACCTCTCTCACCCCTCACCCCTCCTCTCCTCCCCTACACCCTCCTCCTTACCTCTACTCCTACTCCGCCCTCCTCTCCACCCCTTCCGTCATCCTTTCACCATTCCCTCCTCTTCATCTCCACCGCCATCATTCAGATTACCAGTCTACTCCTACTCCATTATTGGCTCTGCATCCCTGTCATCATTCTCTTTTTGCCCTTCTCCTCCACCGCATCCCCAGCTCCATCCCCATCCCAACCGTACCCCCGCCCAGTCTCATTTCTCACCCCATTCCCGCCCCACCCACCACAGCCCCGTCCCTCCAAGCGCCTCACCGCCATACCCCATCGACCCCGTGTAATAACTAATATTCGGACTGGGTGACGTGTGACGTGGCAAAAAGGGTGTTGTGATATAGACGCCCCCTCCAGCAATACATTGATTAGCCGACACCTTCTGACAAATCGCCTTTCCATTGAATATTCAAATAATAATCAGCCTAGTGCCGGCCAATGGAAGGTAGATATAGACAGGTTATACAAATGAATTAGGTATGGTGCGTCATATATTCAAATAATGATCACCCCAATGCCAGTTGAGGACGTTCAAAGCACTACCCCTTTGAAAACACTACGGTAGTGTTTTTAACCTAAGTTCAAAACACTATGGTAGTGTTTTCAACTCAAGTTGAAAAAACTACTGTTAAGTTCTTACGTCCAAAAGACTATCCAAGTTCAAAACACTATCATAACACCGCAATGGGGGCTATAACTGTAAGTGTAATGCCGCTTGTTTGTTTGTTGTTGTTTTATGTCCTAGCAACATCTAAGGTCATATCAGGATGGGTACTGACTTGTGACTGTGCGCACTTATGGCGGCTTTATAGTGCTGCCCCAATG
This sequence comes from Branchipolynoe longqiensis, assembly GCA_030323885.1. Taxonomy (NCBI): domain Eukaryota; kingdom Metazoa; phylum Annelida; class Polychaeta; order Phyllodocida; family Polynoidae; genus Branchipolynoe; species Branchipolynoe longqiensis. Next base: position 1,936 of record JASIRB010004080.1, on the reverse strand, counting down.
GAAGACCAGGCTGCCAGCACCATGACCTGATATACCACCCAATCACATTATCCTGACACTGAGCCAACCAGTCCTAGCCCTATCCTAATAATGCCGAGCGCCAGGCTAGGAAGCAACATGTATCAATTTTTAAGTAATTGGTTTGACTCGACCAGGGTTCGAACCCACGATCCCACAATCTACTAACACGGGAGACGGACGCTCTAACTCATTCGGCCATCCCGTCTGGTCTGTAATACCGTAAAATGTAACCTACTGGTACATATTGATATGCTGACCATGCTGCAGCGTTTGATTGATTGTTTGTTGTTGTTTTACATCCTAGCAACATCTATGGTCATCTCAGGATGGGTACTGACTTGTGAGAGTGCACCCTCATGGTGACTTTATAGTGCTGCCCCACTGGGAGACCAGGCTGCCAGCACCACGAGACTAGTGTTTTGAACTTAAAGGGAGTGTTTTGAACTTAACGATAGTGTTTTGAGCGTGGCCACAGTAGTGTTTTGAACCTATGTTTAACTACGTTGAAAAAACTACCGCAATGTTTTGAACCTAGGTTGAAAACGCTACCGTAGTGATGTTGTGGGGTAGTGTTTTGAACTTACTACACCGGCCAAAGGAAGGTACTTATAGAAATGGTCTATGTATGGTGCGCCATATATTCTAATAATAATCACTCTAGTTCAAGCCGCAAGAGGGTAGTAATAGTTATAGACAAGTTATAGCAATGGATTATGTACGGGGGCCATATATTCAAATAGGAATCACCTGTGTCCAACCAATGGAAGATAGTCATACTCATATACAGGTAATAGAAATGGATTATTTGACTGGATATATATTGATACATTGATTGATTGATGGTGATGTTATGCCGTGTCTGTTATTCTCTACATTGATAAATCCATTCCCATTAAATGGTATATTACCATTTTTGAGGTGTAATGCGTAAATCATCGACTTAAAATTAGAAGATGAAAAATGTATGAGGATTTTGAGACCATGAAATAATTTACCTTCGAATAAATTGCATTTTTTTAAATTACAATAAAGGATGAAATTGAGGATATCCTTCACCCTGTAAATAGTAATGTAATGTTATGGTATATTTTGTTTAAATAATGACCATCATTAACATTATTATTTTGTTAGGCATCGTGGTAGGATACCAATTGTAGGTTTTGTAGTACTAGTACCATATTATTTTTTGTCCTTCTTTTTTTTGTACATTAGTTGTTTAAGCAGGGGAAATTTCAATCGCGGACGATTGGTCTTCCTCATTCCATTGCTTCGAACTCACTATCCCAAGATCTACCAACACGGGAGGCGGATGCTCTAACTCATTCGGCCATCCCGTCTGGTTTTACTCACTTCTCACATATTAACGTCAGGCAGCTTTCAGGCAGAACTAACAATTAAAGCTTACTGGGGGTGTGGGGGAGCTTTGTTAGCTATTTGTTGAAATAAGATTGAACTTCTAACATGTATTGATAAAAAAAAGATGTAAGATTGAAAGCTACAGGCAGTAACAATGGAATGATATACATACTGCTTCTCCCTTGCGTCTGGAGTGCGTATTGACGTTCATAACACATCGGTCAATACGCATCACTCTACCACCATATCTGGCAATACCTGATATTACATAGATAGCAGGAGAAAGGCGAGAATGACGGGGATGATATGAGTAGTGAGTCGGGTGTCAGTTAAGTATAACTGGTGTGTCATGATGACATTTGGACATGTTGGTAAGTGCTGTCATTTATATCCACATAATAAATTATATAGTACATATATAAATTGTTACTGGCGTGCAGCTATTGTTGCTACATATAGTGTGGTGCATGGGTGGTATGGTGGTGGCGCCATTAGTCATAATCGGGTAATCACTTACTGAGATTGGGGAACCGGGGAACCGGGGTAGAATAGTATGCAT
>JASIRB010000231.1:11267-25000 GCA_030323885.1 Branchipolynoe longqiensis | reverse complement strand
ATGCTTGTGTAGCTGTAACAGAGACTAACTATAATACAGCAGGAGCAACTGGGACTAACTATAACACAGCAGAAGCAACTGATGTCAGAACTCTCCCTTCATATATTCGATTGCATAAACTGAAAAACAAAGCAAAGTGTGCTTGGGGAACATTTGTCAGAGTAAGCCTACAGCTCCAGTCTCAGCGGCCTATACCGGGTCTCTTTAACACTAAAGCTGTGTTTACACGGGGAATTGTGAAACGTTCTAGACAAGGCGATTTATATGAAGCGTTTTAGAGGCATGTTTACACAGCGTAGTTGGAAAGTGTGTTGGCGCCTGTAGCCGGCAAGCACTGCTATTTGTTTAGTTTACACACGTTGATTCGACGCAGATGTAGCTGCTACATTAATATCGCTTGGAATTTAAGGTTAATTTAATTAAATTTCATTATTTGAGTCTGTAATTCTGTTAAATATGATCGCATTCACTAGATTTCGGCGTAATCGGGCCCTAACACTGCCGGGCACCAGCGATTAGTTACTGCTTCTCCTGTAGCTGGCAAGCACTACTATTTTATACTATCGCCGCCCAGGAACCAGCTGAATCGCTTCATATAAACCACCTCCCGAGGTGGTATAGATGAACCGTTTCATATGAAGCGATTCAGCCCTAAAACGCCTCAGAGTCGCGTTTACATGCCAAATGTGTGTCGATCTAGGCAAGTGGTTTCATATGAAACGTTTTAAATCGCCCGTGTAAACACGGCTTTACAGGCTGTACCACACTATAGAGGTGGTCTATCTAGCTGAACTAATAATAATGTTGCACTTTGAGAACTCATGGCTGTAATACGTTTCAACTTTACCACTGTGTTGCGTTAATGGTGTTTGGTGCTTAAACTTATTAGCGCAAGAGGCCATGGTTCATTACAAAGTTCAACCAGTGACTTAATTATTGTGTGCACTGTCTTGCGTTATATGGTTTTTGAATTTTCTTTATGTAGTTCTCAAACATGTGTGCTATGTCTACCTGTGTGTTATCTGCTGTGGATAGAATAAACAATCTTCATAATTCATTCGTATCTGAGCGCATATTCATTACACTTATGATTATATGGACACCTGGTCAACATGGATATTGCTGTTATAGAGATGGTCAAGTTACATATCATAGTTTAAAAGCTAATTCGGACTATGTGGTATATATCTTATTGAAGCAAAATCGTTTCTTAGCACGCATGCTTAACCTGCTTCGTAGCCCAGCTCTTAATTATTTGAAATAATTTTGTAAGACTCCAGTGAAGAAATAAATCAGTTTTTTTCTCTTTCCTACCTAATATTCCATAAACACCTGACTTTAAGTGGGTCTGCGGTTCATTGTGAAGCAACTCATAACTCCGAACACCCGTTCATATCAGAGAATGTGTTATCTATATTCAAGTTTGAAATTACAAAAAGCCAGCACTTCTAAAAATAAGTTCACCTACACCTCCAATCCCCATTAACTATTGCCACAAAAATGTTATACAGATGAACCGAACAGGAAGGAAAAATAATTTAGAATCTCCAGCAGTCATTGCATGCAAGTTTCTGAAACTAGTTCTTGTTGACAAAATTCATATTTTCTGCATAGATAATGTTAAAACCAGACAATTCTGGACTCCGATCTAGATATGTCTGAAGTTACGACTTCAGTAGAAGTGATTTATTTAGGTCAGCCCTTCTAACCCGAATGTAAGGGCCTGCTAGGGATTTCCTTATGGAAATAAGTTTTGTTTTTGTACACCACAAATAGAATGGAATAAGATAGCAACAACAACAAAAGTAGAGAAAGAATATTGGTGTGTCTGAATAAAGTGTTATTTAAAGAAAGAAGTATATATATTATATTCAATTCAATACTTTATTTCAGACAGCATTATGGTAGTTACATAAATTTGTCCATAGTAAGTATATAGGCCGTACCTATAAAAATAAATGTGAATAACATAGAAGTAACAGTATGAATACTATAATACTAACCATTATCAAAATGCTGGGACTACATACAATAGTTTGTACCAATACCTCCATATGGCAGAGGTAAATCTGAGATCACTCTCCTATTTTCACAAGTCCCTGTATTATAGCATTTTCTGACTTGTCAAGTCTAGTAATAAATTCGAATATTAGATTTGATAACAGCCTGGGAGGCTGGCACATCAATATTTGCAATTAGCTGACTAGCACTGTGATACCTAGGTAGACAGAGTAATAACCTCATAATGTCATTATATGCTACATTCAGTTTTCTAATGCTACACATTCTATAGTTCCACCAAATCCGGGCAGTATACAAGGTAGTACAGAAAGTCCTAAATAAATTACTTGACATCAGCTGTACACATGACATTTCCTAATGAGTGTGTTTCCCCGAACATATAACTTGCGACACTGTCTTAATATCCATCCCAGATAGCACACAACCGTCGGGCCGACGGTGGCCGCGCCGTCGGGCCAACGGTGGCAAACCGGCGTCAGACCGACGTTGTTTTGTCCATTGGGCCGCCGTCGGGCCAACAGCGGCAAACACCGTCGGGCCAATGGCGGCAAACGCTGTCAGGCCATACAGAAAAAGTCAAATATCTCTCAAATTACACCACCTAGAAACAAATTGCTTGGTACACATATAGAAAACATGTTTACCAAAAAGATTATATTAAATTTATAAGGTTAGGGTTCTTGATTTCTATTAATTTTGAATAAAACTAATGTTTTGCACTGCGCGTACTGTCAAACTCAAGGCATTGTCAATGGCCATGAGCAATCTTCATACAGAAAATACAGAATAACTGAAATATCTCTAAAACGACACCACCTAGAAACAAATCGCTTGGTACACATATAGAAAACATGTTTACCAAGAATATTCTGCACATGTTTAAATACAATTGGGTAAAATAATTCCATAAACTTACTGCGAATTATGGTGTATTTGTAGCAAACCCTGTATTGACAGTGTCTTCTCGGAAAAAACCAAGATGGTGGTGCTTCGTCAACATTCCGTACCAGATAATTCAAATCGTATTAACATGAATAATTCCATTAATATGTCGTAATAAATTACAAAACCTTTACAAAATAATCTAAACATATTAACAAACAATCCTGTAAAATAATTCCATAAAATTCCTTTGATTTATGGTGTATTTTGTAGAAAAACTGCTAAACCAACTCGCGCACGTCCACCGCTTGCGAGTTGACTGGAACCGGAATTAAGTGTCAGATCTGGAAATGTCTCAAATCCAAAGGCAAAGAGCGGCAGACCACCACCGTCAGCCCGACGGTGGCCTGACGGTGGCAAATATGTGGCGAAAAAAGGCAAAGAGCGGTGATCCACCACCGTCGGTGCGACGGTGGCCCGACGGTGGCAAATATGTGGGGAAAAAAGGCAAAGAGCGGCAGACCACCACCGTCAGCCCAACGGTGGCAAAAATGTGGAAAATGAATGGCAACCAGCGGCGGGCCACCACTGTCGCCCGACGGTAGCAAATGTGTGTGGGGAAAAACGGCAAAAAGCAGCGGACCACCACCGTTGGCCCGACGGTGGCAAGTATGTAGCGATGGTGCGACCAATAGCCAACGTCGGCCTGACGGCGGTGTGCTGTCTGGGATGTCATCAATCAATAAAATGTCATAAGTACTTTAATTCAGTAGAGATTGACAGGGGAGCACCAGTTAAAACAAAATCAGGAAATACAGTATCTTTGGCGTAGATGCCTTTAAACTCGCGGTGTTCGTGTAACGCCGACACATGGCTGTAATCGATAGACTACATCACGGTTCTAGCGGCGCGGTGCATTGTGGGATGCATCAGAGCAAAACATACCCCCCAAAAGCACATGGCACATGCTAATACACTGGGTGCAGCTATGAAATGTGCTAGTTTCAGATCATCTCAGCTCTTGTTTGAAACATAGAATACCAACTAAAAAAATATATATAATAAATTAAGATATTAATCTTTTATCCAGCATTGCATTTACATCAATATAATCAGCACATCTTATGCCATGTGTATTTAGATTTAGAAAGATCTAGGCACTCAGACTAGTGTTAGAGCCATAGCCAGTGTACTCAATGCATTGTCAATGGCAGTGAGCAATCTCCATACAGAAAAAGTAAAATATTGATAAAACCACACAACCTAGAGACAACCCACTTGGAACACATATAGAAAACATGTTTATCAAAAAGATTATATTAAATTGATATGGTTAGGGTTTTGGATTTCTATTAATTTTGAATAAAACTGATGTTTTTCACTGTGCGTATAGGCAAACTCAATGGCCGTACGCCTTTGCTTTGCTCCCAACGCCGTTTTCAGCGCATGCGCAGTCGGAACCGTGATCTAGTAGTGTATTAACACGACCCGGTGTCGCAGTTTCAGTGCCCGGTCAGTTTCAGCGCCTGGTCGTGGCTTCTGCGCATGCGCGGATTTTAAGAGCGTCAAAACGCCCGTGGCCTCGCCGGTGTCGCAGTTTCAGCGCCCAGTCAGTTTCAGCGCCCGGTCGTGGCTTCTGCGCATGCGCGGATTTTAAGAGGCCCTGCAAACTGCAGCATGTCGCCGGTGAGCACTGCTATTTGTTTAGTTTACACTCGGCGATTAAACGCCGATCTAGCTGCTACGTTAATATCGCTTGGAATTTAAGGTTAATTTAATTAAATTTCATTATTTGAGTATGTAATTCTGTTAAATATGATCGCATTCAATAGATTTCGGCCTAATCGGTCCCTAACACTGCCGGGCACCAGGGATAGTTACAGCTGAGCTTGTAGCCGGCGAGGCCACGGGTGTTTTGATGCTCTTAAAATCTGTGCATGCGCAGAAGCCACGACCGGGCACTGAAACTGACCGGGCGCTGAAACTGCGACACAGGGTCACCCGAATCGTCAGAATTTCAAATCGAACACCGCGAGTGGAGTCAGGAAATACACGTGCCATGTGCAAAACGACCCGACCCCAGTCACCCACCTCTTGGCTGGGGTTTGCTAGGAGCGATGACGTCACATCTGTGCTGGTACCTGTAGGATAACACCTACTAGTACAAGACCTACGTGTTGTTTTAATGCTTTTTTTTATTAATAACCCAGATTGTCAGCTTCTACAATCATAACATACTTCAAATCCTATTTTTCTGTACATATATCGGTTATTGACAAAAATATTAAGTTTTAGATTAAGCCACCATTTTGTCCACCCCAAGTGTATTTGTTTATTCAACCCGAGTGTGTAGGATGTGCGCATGCCCCAAAAAGTGGCTCGGGTGACCCGAGTTGATTAATCGATTACGCCCCATACGGAGTTATCGCCACTAACCCGGCAAACCCGCCGAAAACCAGCTTCGCAGCATTAACCCAGACACATGCAGCTCCCTTAATCCAACATCAGGTAGAGCAGGAGCCGGAATCTTCATCCCCTTCTCCAACACAAAGAACACCACCAGGGTGTCAGACTTTGCTTCCACTCTCGATACTGAGCTCGCCACCATTCACTTGGCCCTCGAAGACCTCCACAACTCAATTGCCATCATCATTACCGACTCTCTGAATGCCATCAAAGAGATCGCCCGCCCAAATGCCCGACACTCCCTTGCCGACGCAATCCAGATTAAAATCTTGACCAGACATCAGGCACACCTCAACACAGTCCTGCTATGGGTCCCCTCGCATATAGGACTGTATGGTAATGACCAGGCCGACTGTGCCGCTCTAGCCGGTGCCAACCGAGCAGACGTAGAGACAGCCATCCTTCCATCCATCACCAAACTGGCCGCCGCCGCTTCTCGAGCCACCACCAAACTCTGGGAATGAGCCACACAGAAGGAACAAGTACGGAACCCTTATTCAATAAGCTGGCTCTGGTACACCCTGGTCAGAACGAACATCCCCCATCCAGTCGGCCTTCCTGCTTCTACACAAGTCGCCATCAACCGCTTCAGGACTGGCTACCGCCGTTGGATTGATGTCCCCAACCTCCAGCGCTGTCCCTGCGGAACTAATATCTTTAATGTGGCCCACATACTCGCCTCATGTGGCGCCGTCGACAGATCTGCCATCAGCGACTTCATGGAGGATGCTGACCGCCAACTCAGTGACAATAGGGCCGCTCTGACTATCCTCTCCAGGATTTCCAAGTCATCCTGGAACGCACTTGCTCGCTTCTACCGCCAGAACGCAGACATCATCAACACTGTCGGTCGCCCAGTTCATGACATCGGGGACTAGCAGGCACCACCTCATCGCCATAGCTACTTGGTGCCACTACTAACTACCCAGATAGCACACAGCCGTCGGCCCAACGGCGGCCGCTCTGTCGGCCCGACGGTGGAAACCGCCGTTGGGCTGACGTTGTTTTGTCCAACCTCCCGCCGTCGACTCGATGGCGGCTGCCGCCGTCGCCCCGACGGCGGAAACCGCCGATGAGCCGACGGCGACAAACGCCGTCGGGCCGACGGCGACAAACGCCCTAATAAATTACAAAACTTTTACGTCAGCCCGACGGCGACAAACGCCGTCGGGCCGACGTTTTGTCCAACCTCCCACCGTCGACCCGACGAGCCGAGAAGACAGTCACTCTAGTGTCAATACGTACAGGGTAATTCAAATCTTATTAACACGAATAATTCCATTAATACATCCTAATAAATTACAAAACTTTTACAAAATAATCTACACATATTAATAAACAAACCTGTAAAATAATTCCTTGAAATTCCTCCGATTTTTTTAGTTATTTGTAGAAAAAGAACGCTGCTCAACGATCGCACGTGGTCCGGTAGAGATTCGAAGTAAACAAACTGTATCGGATAATTCAAATCGTATTAACACGAATAATTCCATTAATACTTCGTAATAAATTACAAAACATTTACAAAATAATCTAAACATATTAATAAACATACCTATTAAATAATTCCTTAAAATTTCTGGTATTTCTGGAGTTATTGGTAGAAAAAGAACACTGATCAACAATCGCACGTGTTCCGCGGGCGACTCAAGCCGGAATCCAAATTTAAAGAACTGCGCATGCGCGGCCCACCACCGTCGGCTCGACGGTGGACCAGACGTGGAAAATGAATGCAAACCTGCGGCGGCCCACCACCGTCGGGCCGACGGAGGCCCGACGGTGAATCAAAAGTGGAAAGGGATTGAACCCTAACGTCGGAACACCACTGGCGGCCCGACGGTGGCCCGACGGTGACTCAAAAGTGGAAAGGGATTGAACCCTAACGTCGGAACACCACCAGCGGCCCGACGGCTCAAAAGTGGAAATTTGGATTGAACCCTAACGTCGGAACACCATCGTCGGCCCGACGATGGCCCGACGGTGACTCAAAAGTGGAAAGGGATTGAACCCTAACATCGGAACACCACCGGCGGCCCGACGGTGGCCCGACGGTGGCTCGAATGCGAAAAGGGATTGATTCCCAACGTCGGAAATCCACCGGTGGCCCGACGGCGGCCCGACGGTGGAAAGTCGATGGCGACGGTGCGACCAATAACCGACGTCGGCCCGACGGCTGTGTGCTATCTGGGTAACCACTAATTTTCCTTCCTCCCCCCTCCCCCCTACCCCTCAATTCCTCTTATCACTACACACCGGAAGCCAACTCCCGACCACATGGGACTGCTTTCAGTGGTGCCCATTCAGTGCTGCAGATTTGCAGCCTTCAGCGCACCAATGCGACTGAAAACTCCCCAAAACAACAACATATGGCCGGGGCCATATGCGTGAAGCAGTGTTAGCGAGCCAAAACGTGTTTAGACCGGATTTCTGGTTTAGCGCCGAAAAGTCGCTATGCATGGAGCAGTGTTAGGGCTAACACCACAAGCTTAAACTAGGTTACGGTAAACCCGTTCCATAGCTGGTTTACAGGCGGTGTTAGGTACCGAATAGGGCCAAATCTATTCAATGCTGTCATATTTAACAGTGTTACATAGTCAAATAGTGAAATTTTATTAAATTAACCCTAAAATCGAAGTGAGATTAACGCTGCCACCACAAAGGCGGTGATATTAATATTTTCGAATCGACGAATGTAAGTAAACAAATCGCCGCTGCATGGACGACGATATCCATACTGTCCAACATCAACTAAACATGGCTGCCGCCGTCGCCGCCGTATCGGCGGCAATATATTAGGCCAAAATCTATTAAATGCTGTCATATTTAACAGAATTACATACGCCATAAGTGAAATTTAATCAAATTAACCCTAAATTTGTTTGCTTTTTCCCCCACATATTTGCCACCGTCGGGCCACCGTCGGGCCGACGGTGGTGGGCCGACGCTCGATCTTTGCAGTTGGATTTGAAACATTTCCAGTTCTCGCCAACGGTGGACGTGCGCAAGTTGGTTTAGCAGTTTTTCTACAAAATACACCAGAAATCGGAAACAGGATTGTTTGTTAATATGTACCCAGATAGCACACAGCCGTCGGGCCGATGTTGGCTATTGGTCGCACCGTCGCCATATATTTGCCACCGTCAGGCCGACGGTGGTGGCCCGCCACTGGGTTTCAATCATTTTGCACATTTGGGCCACCGTAGAGCCACCGTCTGGACGACGGTGATGGCCCGCCGCTGGTTTTCAATCGTTTTGCACATTTGGGTCAACGTCGGGCTGACGGTGGTGTCCCGCCGCTGGGTTTCAATCTTTTGCAAATTTGGGCCACCATCGAGCCAACGTCGGGCCGACGGTAGTGGTCCGCCGCTGGTTTCAAACATTTTGCACATTTGGGCCACCGTCGAGCTACCGTCGGGCTGACGGTGATGGCCCGCCGCTGGGTTTCAATCTTTTGCACATTTGGGCCAACGTCGGGCCGACGGTGGTGGTCCACCGCTGGTTTCAAACATTTTGCACATTTGGGCCACTGTCGAGCTACCGTCGGGCCGACGGTGATGGCCCGCCGCTGGGTTTCAATCTTTTGCACATCTGGGCCACCGTCGAGCCACCGTCGGGCCGACGATGGTGGGCCGCCGCCGGTTTCCATTCATTTTCCACATTTGGGCCACTGTCGAGCCACCATCGGGTTGACGGTGGTGGTGCGCGCATGCGCAGTTTTTTAAATTTGGTTTCCGGCTCGAGTCGCCAGCGGAACACGTGCGATCATTGAGCAGCGTTCTTTTTCTACAAACAACTCCAGAAATCGCAGGAACTTGAAGGAATTATTTAACAGGTTTGTTTATTAATATGTTTAGATTATTTTGTAAAAGTTTTTAAATTTATTACGACGTATTAATGGAATTATTCCTGTTAATACGATTTGAATTATCCGGTACGGAATGTTGACGAAGCCCCGCCATCTTGGTTTTTTCCGGCAAACGCCGTAGGCATGACACAATATATTTATTCAAAATTAATAGAAAACCTTATATATTTAATATAATCTTTTTGGTAAAGATGTTTTCTATATGTGTACCATGCGATTTGTTAATATTGTGTGGTTTTAGAGATATTTCACTTTTCACTAACCCTAACCCTAACCCATACCCATACAGAAAAAGTGAAATATCTCTAAAACCACACCACATAGAAACAAATCACTTGGTACACATATAGAAAACATCTTTACCAAAAAGATTATATTAAATTTATAAGGTTTTCTATTAATTTTGAATAAATATATTGTGTCAGGCCTATGGCGGCGGCGGCCGTCGGGCCTGCGGGAGGTTGGACAAAACAACGTCGGCCCGATGGCGGTTTCCACCATTGGGCCGACGGCGTGGTCACCGTCGGGCCGACGTCGGCCCGACGGCTGTGTGCTATCTGGGTATTTATTATTTTGTAAAAGTTTTGTAATTTATTATGACGTATTAATGGAATTATTCGTGTTAATACGATTTGAATGCCGGTACGGATCGAATGTTGATGAAGCACCGCCATCTTGGTTTTTTCCGAGAAGACGCTGTCATTACGTCAGAGTTTGCTACAATACACCATAATCCGCAGTAAGTTTATGGAATTATTTTACAGGATTGTTTGTTAATATGCTTAGATTATTTTGTATAAGTTTTGTAATTTATTACGACGTATTAATAGAATTATTCATGTTAATACGATTTGAATAATCCGTTACGGCCTGACGGCGGTTTGCCGCCGTAGGGCCGGTGGCGGGCCAGTGGACAAAACAAAGTCGGTCCGACGGCGGTTTGCCACTGTTGGCCCGACGGCGCAGCTGCCGTCGGGCCGACGTCGGCCTGATGGCTGTGTGCTATCTGGGTATGCATGGAGCAGTGTTAGGCAAACACCACAAGTTTAAGGTCGGAGATTCTAACACATATGCATGGGTCGGTGTTACCGAGCCAAAACGGTGTTTGGCGGGAATCCACCGTTTAGTGGCGAAAAGTCGCATGCAAGAGTCAGTGATAGGGCTAACACCACAAGCGTAACCTAGGTTACAGTAAACCTGTTCCATAGGTGGTTTAAGGGCTGTGTTAGGTATCGATTAGGCCCAAATCTATTCAATGCTATCATATTTAACAGAATTACATACGCAATAAGTGAAATTTCATCAAATTAACCCTAAAATGGAAGCGATATTAACGCCGCCGCTAAATCGGCGGCGATATTAATATTGTCGAATCGACGAATGTAAACTAAACAAATCGCCGCCGCCCCTGCATCGGCGCTGGCGGCAATATATTAGGCCCAAATCTATTCAATGCTATCAAATTTAACAGAATAACATGCTCAAAATGTGAAATTTGGTCAAATTAGCCACAAAATCGAAGCGATATTAACGCCGGCGCCGAAATTTAAACCAAAAATCGACCCGATATTATTGTCAAATAGCGGTACTCACCGGCAACAGGCTCAGCAATAAAGGCTTGCTGGTGCCCGGTGTGTGGAGAAGGCAATTGGCCGGTACACGCCGGTACCAGTTAAGGAGGATTTCCCAAATCTATAAATAACTTCATGTTTAGCTAACACAAACCGTTTAGGCGCCCATGCATAGGGTCTGATATACTTTGCGATGCCGGTGATAACCGGTGATAGCTACCCGGTGTTAGATGGTTAACACCACACGCCGCTAACACCGCTTCATGCATATGGCCCCTGGCAGTAGGATAACAGTTACCAGTACAACTAGGACGTGTTGTTTTAATGCTCTTTTTTTTAATAACCCAGATTGTCAGCTTGTACAATCATAAAATAATTTAAATCCTATTTTGCTGTACATATATCGGTTATTGAAAAAAAATAAAAAGTTTTAGATTAAGCCACCATTTTGTCCACCCCGAGTGTATTCGTTTATTCAACCCGAGTCTGTAGGATGTGCGCATGCGCCAAAAAGTGGCTCGGGTGACCCGAGTTGATTAATCGATTACGCCCTACTGACTTGGAAGGGTTCTGACATGGCATTACCCCACCTGACTACCATTGATTGGTGCAAATACCAAAATATTAATATCCCGATTAGATAACCTGGAGTACCATGCGGCACTAGTTTTTCAAACAGTTTTCAAGAAAACATAAAAACAGTAGAATTTAAACTATGTTACTTCTGTATAATCTCTTTCAGAGCATAAATGCACATATCTGTTCCATGTTTTCGCTTGAAGCCATATTGATTATCATTTGTTTTTAAATACAACTCCAGCTAGTCTACCTAGCAGTACATTTTCAAATATATTTTGACAAAATACTAGCAAGTGCTGTAGGTCTATAATTATCCTTACTGTTAATCCTTCCCATCTTGTCCTTATCTACAGCTACTGCTTGGTAAGACAACACCAAAACTACAGCTGGCCAGCACTGAAAACAAGCCTGGGTACCTGGGCTTACATGCTATGGACAGTATAAATACAGCCTCAATAAAAAACAAATTTAAAAAAATCTACTGGTACAAGAGTAACAGAGATCATAGTATCAGGCAGAGTTCCATGTATGAGAAAGTCTGTGAGGCACATAGCTAACATGAAAAAAACTCTTGAGATATTTGAGATGCTGTATGTGCATAGATATTGTCAGCACCACAAGTCTTGTTACTATCAAGTTTTAATATGGCATCCCTTATTTCCTTAGTGCCAACATTTATATCATTACAAATTTCTACATTAAACTTAACACTATCAAAATTACTGCGTACACAGTTAAATAACTCTTTATAATTATTTTTCCAGAGCTCAGCTATCTTCTCACACCCTCAATATTTGTGGGAAGTGGTGTTTTACTATTGTCTATCATTTTTACCTCTTTCCAGAACTCTTATACATTATTACTCTGCAATTTAGTGGCTAAGGCATCTCTCCTCATATTATCCTCATTGTATTTAATGTATCTTAAAGCATATTTAAAATGGGAATTTGTGCTCTTTTTCATTTCAGAAATACAACCCAGCCTGGGTTTACCCTGATGCTTCCACAGTAAGAAGGCTCTTGCAGCTTTGTGAAGGTCTGCTACACGTAGACCTATATTCCACCCTGGACTGCACTGAGTTTTACATTTAAGGAAATTATACAATGGCTGCATGACTTGCCAGCTTAATTAAGGGCCTTTACAATGTATTCATAAAAACTATGCAATAGACCCCACCAGTTAAGCTACAAGATAGCACAGAGCCATTGGGCCAAGGGTGGCTGCACCATTGGGCCAACGGTGGCAAAGCGACGTTGGGCCAACGTTGTTTTTTCCACTGACCCACCATTGGCCCAACGGTGGAAAGCCATCCATAGCAGCATATGCCGCCGTTTGGCCAATGGTGGCAAGCTACCCAGCCCAGCCAGCAACAAATATAGGACCCACATAGGGTCCATATGGGTTACATTGTAGGCCCCTTAAGGTTTTTGCAAACGGGATCCTCTAGATACCACATGGATATATGTTTCCTGTCTCACAAAGCAGTTACCACACATGGAGGAGTAAACTGGAGGAGTAAACTCCACTTTTGAATATCAGTTTAATATCATAGAGGTGCATGCACCTCATATCAGATATTAAGATGATAAGACACTAATCTTGACGAAAACGCTAAGCTAACAAGTGATGCCTGGTATATTTTGCATTTGTGGGGTGTTCGTGACCTATCAGTCACTGGCTGCAGAACTACAGGATTGATTAAACCTGGCCATTAAAAGAGCCCGTTTTTTTCTATTTCTTTTTTTCTTTTCTTCTTTATCTTCTTCTGTAGGATGGGAGGGGAGGCGGGGGGGGGGGGGGGGGTTCTTTGTGGTGTTGGTGCGGCAATGCTGTGGTCCGGTGGTGACCCGGCGGTGGCAACACGTTCTTGGGGCCCATGTTCCTGTACCTCGGTCACCGGTGATCCAAGTGGGAACCGGTGTCGTCGGCAACAAGGCTACGGGTGGCGCATTGGTCCTCCAGGCCCCCCATTGGGCGATCCAGGGCCAGCAGGCTCCTGGACCAGTGTGTGGTTGGTGGGTGTGGGGTCCACAGCCCCAGCACCCACTCCATCGGTGATCGAAGCGGGCACCGACGTTGTGGGTGCGTGGGTCGAGGCTCTCACACCCGGTGTATCTGAGACCGCACAGGGGCTCCCGGTGTGGGTGCAGTGTCCAGGACCTCACGGGGCTCTCGGTGTGGGTGTTCTTTAGTGGTTTAAAAAAAATGTATGTGATTTTTTTAATTTTTTTTTTGGTTGGGACCTCACGGGGCTCTCGACCTGGGGATGTGTTGTGCTGAGCCCTGGCGAGGTGTGAGCCAGGGGTGGTGGGTGGGTCGGGGTTAGTTTGTCTCCCGTTATCGGCATG
>JASIRB010000231.1:0-11246 GCA_030323885.1 Branchipolynoe longqiensis | reverse complement strand
AATATGTGAAGTGGGCGTGCCTACTCGCCTAAGCCATTTGCGCGCGCGCAAATTGCGCGCGCGCAAATTGCTAACACTTGTGCACGCGAGGGTTCTCGGTGGTAAAGCGTTGCTTAGCGACTAGCTAAGCAACGATGGGGGTTCGGGCGTTCGGGGCCAGACCCGGCGGACGTGTTTCTACACGCTCCGTCGTTTTCCACCGATATTTAGGCTTTTTAGGGTCAAAATTCTAAACTAAATTATAGAAACAACACGGGAGGGAACGGGAGACCTTCGTTACTATTTATGTTGGTATCCTTGTTAGTCTTTGGTTAAGAATAAATCGTGAGCTCTTGTAAAGGTGAATCAGGACGTTCCTTGCATTCTTTCCTATCCTCCAGTCTTATTGTAGATTAACCGCTATGGAACCTTGATATTCGATTGCTTTCTCTGAACTGAGAGGCCTTAAGCCTAAGTCGGCCTTCTGCAAGTAATGCACCCCTCTGCGGGAATCTAATAACTGACGCATTTACAGAATTAACGTAGTGTTACTTTTAGGCTAGAACCACGACACATAAGGTAAATTAAACAGTAGAGACAGCGGCAGCAACTCGTGCTGGACTGCGCATATTTGGATTCATTTAGTAACATTCATAATATCTCTAACGACGAAGGGGGCAGCCAGTAGTTGAAATAACCTAATATAAATACACTTTAGGCCGATAAATGCGCACGGTGGCAAATCTAGTATTTAGACGATACTCTGGCTGGCGCCTACAGTACGGGACGGACACCGACGACGGAATACGCGCAGGCGGGCGGTAAGGCTACGACGGCGGCGGCGGGCCCAAGGAAATTCACATGGAAACAATTAATTATATTAACACGTTAGGCTCGCCTTAAGCGGGGGTGGAATAGCCCGACGGTTAAATATATATTTAAATTGCTCCATTAATTATTTTATTTTATTTTATTTGAAGTAAATACTTTCTGTGTCTTATGTGAAACCCCCCGATTACTAGACTATTGAGTGAAAGCCGCTTCATCAGGTTGGAGAGCTTAGCTCGATCGGGCTATGGTGGTTAAATACTTCATTCGACCCCCGGTTCCATTTCCAGGGTCGAATTTTATATAGGATTAGGTGGCAGGTTCAAAAATATGGTTATGGCACACTGAGTTTTGGGAAATTTACATATTGGAATACATCACTAGAAAGCCAAAAATTATATCTAATTTCCTGGATATTCACAGGACATTTAGTTGGGACCGGATTGAGTAAATTAACAGTGAATATTAGGAAATAATTCAGTAGTTACAACACATGGCTACAGGACAGAACTGCCCATGTTATAACTGTGTTGGTATACCCATGAATCCCAAACAATAGAGGAACCTCCAGCCAACAATAGGGGTATCTGCTGGTCTGTGGCCCACTCATATACTTCCACTTGCCACTGGGGTCATGTGGGGACTGTTGTGCATCATGTAGATATATTTTTTGCATACCAATATATATATGCATAATAAATAATTCACTGTGATTATGCATCTGATGCATAATCACCACAAAGATGCTGGTACAACATTAAGAAAAACCTACCTTAAATATTATTGTATTTTATTTATTTTATTGTTGTGACAGCATATATACATATATACACATATACATATACACACATATACATATATTAATAAACACTTTATCGATTTAAAACGATATGCATAGCCTCTCAGCTTCCCAGTTCCGAGCCTCCCTCCACCACATCCCACATATTTGAATAAAAGTAAAGGCCCTGTCACATTACGGCGTATGGCGTTAGCATATGCCGGCGTATGCGGTTTTCGACCCATACACCATCATACGTCATCATACGCTATGCACAAGGTCCCAGCGGCATCTGAAGCGTATGCCTAACCTATGCCTAACCTATGTCTAACCTACCCCTAGCCTATGGCGACGTATTCAAAGCGTATCCCGACCTATTCGCGGCGTACTGTGATGAGGTTTGACGGTTGTGATTGACAAGTTCAGCATACGCCCAACCTATGCATAACCTATGTCGGCGTACGTATAGCGTACGTCGAGTGTATGAGCAGCGTATGGGCCATACACCGCCATACGCCGAACATTTTTGAGTATGCTCAAACTAAATTTGGACGGACCCGCGTATGAGGGCGTATGCCGGCATATGCATAGCATATGCGTAGCGTATGTGAAGCGTATGACGGCGTATGGGTCGAAAATCCATACGCTAACGCCATACGCCATAGTGTGACACCACTTTTACAGAACGTTGGGGGAACGCAAGAGACACCCGGCAGGTGTCAATCCAGCGTACGCCCAACCTATACCGACGTACCCCATACCTATGCGTAACCTATGCCGGCGTATGCATAGCGTACGCCTAGCCTATGAGCAGCGCATGATCCATACGCTGAAAATTTTGAGCAAGGAAACAGGCTTGTTGGAGGATCGGCGTATGACGGCGTATGCGTAGCGTATGGCGGCGTATACCGACGTATATGACGTAACGCGCTTACGCCGCCGTACGCTCCCTCAAAAAACCCTAATGTGACAGCCCCTTAAAATAAATCAAATAAAAATGCCAACCACTCAGCAAATATATGTTTATATATGGATACAATACAACCCCGTTAAACCAAGCTCGGTTAAACTAAACGATCAGTTAATCCAAACTTTTTTGGGCGGCCCGCAAAATACTACCATTTATCATATAAAAAAGTTGGTTAAACCAAAGTCATTTAATCCAAATTATCAGTTAATCCAAACAGAATTTCATGCCCCAGGCCACTTCTGGTACAGTTAAACCAAACTTGTATGTGGTTATAAGGTCACCTGAGATCCCACCGACTTTTTTTATAGGATAAATGGTTATACTGTATATACATAAAAAACAATAATCAAAGTGTCCAGATACATTGCATATTACATGTGCAATACACACTTACTCAAAGTCAACTTTCCCAACTCTACTTTAACCGACTCTAATTATTTTTAAATTTACATATACATGTAAGTATACATACAATATATATATATATAGATATACATATACACATACGTATGTGTATACATATAAAAATACATATACATATGTGTATATACATATATACATATTACATATGCACTTATGTGTATATATGTCTATATATACATGCATTCACATCTACCTATGTGTATACATATATACATATTGAGACCTATATATGTGACTACATAATTATATATACATATATATGTGAATACATACAGTATTTAGAGATGACTGCATCACATCTTGTAGAGTGGTCCTCCATTTGTCACTGGTAAGTTAACCCATGTGTAGTCTGTTTCACTCTCAGACTTATTGCATGGGGCCTAAGCTCTGACACTTTAACACTCAGATTTTAACCAAAAACTGCCAAGGAAAGCTTTCACACCTCAGGTTGCCAATGGTTCTCTGGGCTGCACCTCCACTGACAGATGAGCTCACTGAGTGTGAATGTGTCAGAGCTTATGCCCTTTGAATAGGTGTGAGAGTGGATTGGATTTGGTTTATAAGGGTGTGTGCCACAGTGCACTGCACACACATATTTCTGAAGGCACACACTACACAACAGTCAACTTGTTACTTGCAAATGGATTACCATTGTGAAGGATCTGGCACAGTCATCCTTACACTTAGGAACACTGGTAAGTTATTCTTCACGTGATATTGCAATATTATTTATATATTATATATAATACATACATATGTATGTGCATATATGCATATATACATATAGCTTTAAAAGTATGTGTACATGTACATGCATAATCAAAAATAAATTAAATATAAATGGAATGTTATTTAGGGTAATGGCAGTGTTTGGTTAAAATCTGAGTGTGAAAGTGTCAGAGCTTAGGCCCCTTGCATTGTTGCAATAAGTCTGATAGTGACACAGACTACATATGGATTAACTTAGCAGTGATAAATGGAGGACAACTCTAAGATATGTGATGCAGTCATCTCTAAATACAATATGTATTTATATGCATATGTGTAGAGTCATGTATATATGTCTGCATATGTATATATAGATGTATATATATGTATGTTAATATATATGTATGTATATATATGTATGTATGTATATGTATGTATGTATATGTACTTATATGTATGTATGTATATGTATATGTGTAACATTTATAACAGGCATAGGGGGTTTGGGTTTCCGGGTGTGTGGGAGAGGAGATGGCAGCCTATCGGTGCCGGGAATACCGGCTTCCCGGCACCAGGGTTCCCGGCCTCCCGGCGCCGAGACTCCCAACACTAGGCCTCAATTCAAATAATATAAATATTAATAAAAGGTGATAACCAACAATAAAATAAATGAAATATGAATGCAATAATATACACGGTAAGTTTTTATTGATGTTGCTGTACCAGCAAGAAATGCCATATTCGTGGGGAGTATGCATCAGATAATGTTATTATTATTATTTTTTTTGGTTCAAGTTAATTATAGTTCATCTTTTTGGAATAATATCTTTTTTGTGTGCAGCGGCCAGATGCTCACTGGGTCTTCACGTGCCGCGACTCATGTACAATTTCCCTTCTAATACATAAGTTGAAACCACCATCGCAGATGTAATAAGAGCGAATGCGCAGATCCTGTTTGTTACTAAATACCATGTTTGTTACTAATAATAGTATTATCATATTTAATTAAAGATAGAGATAAGTATCGCTGTGTTGGTAACTGCATACTAAAAGTATTATACATTTTATAAATGAAGTATCAGCTGTGTACAAGTCCAGTCCAACGTGAGTATATCATGATCATGGAAATGAAGAACTACTTATTCAGTTGCAATAGGCTCGAGCTGGCGCATGCAAATCCCGTTTGCCACCCAGATAAGCTACTACAATAGACAGATTCTGTATAGAAAGAGATTTTCAGCGGCGTCAAGTAGTATCTGCGTAGAGATTCACGTCCCAACAACGAATCATGGAAATTCAATCAAACATATGTGTTTACAAGGCCTGCCTAATACATAGTAGAAGAAAACAAAGTAATCAAAATATATATACCTATTTTGAAATACATGCACAGTATATATGCAATTAGTAATTGCTAGTTCTCTGTATTGTATGATTTGATGAATGAAATGGGGGTCTGAGATTGTATTGGGGATAAAAAGGTACTAGGTACGTACTGGGCGTTGTAGCATGGGTGGGTAGGGGCTTCGCTCACTGGGCCATGTAGTGAATTTGAGACTATTTGTATGTATGAGTATACAGGGGTCAGGGCAAGGGTGGCCTTTAGGATACCTGCAACTGTGTAGGGGTCTGACAGGCCTGTTGTATTTTTATTAAGTTTTTGAATTCAAGGAGACTTGTGGAGAGTCTTGTCCTCACTGGGAGTTTATTCCATAATGTACCTCCTCTGTAAATCGGTGCTTTAGTCAGCTTGTTTGTTAGTGGCTTGGGCATTTTTAGGAGTGTAGCATCACTCTCTCTGGTGATTCTGTTTGTATGGTCAACATATTGCTCATCATTCGATCTTTTATACATGAGAGTGAGGAGATGTGAGTCCCTCCTTTGGCTAAGGTAGCTGATTTGTGCTTTGGTATGCATTTCCTTTACAGACAGGTTTTTACCTCTGTAGACAGTTCTAAGTGCCCTGTTTTGAATCCTCTGTAATTTGGTTTCCTGCTGTTTCATCAGTAGTCCATAGATCAAATCATTGTAGTCAATTATTGGAAGAATAGTGGCTTTATATAGCAAAAGAGCTGTGTTCTCACTCATATAGTATCTACTTTTCCTAAAAGTTGTCATTTTTACAGCTATCATTTGATTGAGTTTTGACAGTTGTCGATTACCATTAAGCGTTGAATCGAGTGTGGTCCCTAAATATTTGTATGTGTCTACCTCATTCAGTGCTGTATCACCCAAATGTAGAGTGATAGGTTGTGCTCTTGATTTTTTTTGCTTTGGTTGCAAAAATGACGTATTCAGATTTCTTTGCATTTATTGTCAGTTTATTTTCCTTACACCAGATGTTAACCTTAGCTAGCACATCCTCAGCTATCTCCGCTGCAGATTCAATGTTTTGTCCATGGACTGTGAGGGCAGTATCATCGGCGAAAAGTGTAAACATTGCCTCCTTCGTTACCAAGGGCAAGTCATTAATAAATATGAGGAAGAGTAGTGGCCCAAGTGTAGAACCCTGGGGTACTCCAGTTGTAATTGATCTCTCTGTTGATTTAGTGTCATTTATTTTTGTAACTTGCTGCCTATTTGATAGATAGCTGGCTATAAATGTACAAGATTTAGGACAGAGTCCTGCTCTTTCAATTTTCCAGAGTAAAAGTTCATGGTCTATGGTGTCAAAAGCTTTCTTGAAATCAAGGAAGACGGTTATTGTCAATTCTCCTCTATCCATGTTAATCAGGAGTTCATCCAACAGACTGGCTAATGCTATTGTGGTTGATTTCTCTTTTCTGAAGCCATTTTGCTGTTTGGTAAGGTAGTTGGTGTCTTCTAGAAAGGTTTATATTTGGTCGTGGATTATTTGTTCAATGACCTTGCCAGGAAGGGGTAGTATTGATATTGGTCGCAGTTCATTACATGATTTAGGATTCCTTATCTTTGGTATTGGTGTGACAGTAGCTATTTTCCATTTATCTGGGAATAAACCTGTTTCAATGACAAGGTTGTATAGATGTGTAAATTTGTCTATTAGGATGATAATGGCTGTCTTAACAAAGGCAGAATTTATGTTCATCATACCAGATGATTTATATGATGAGAGTTTATCAACCTTGGCAAGTACTTCTTCTCTTGTTGTTTTTTCAAGATTGTATTTGTATCGATTTGCGACTGGCTGGTATGTTTTTTTATCACTGGTGTTTTGCTTGAATTTTGTTGCAAGGTTTGCCCCAATATCTACAAAATAATTGTTTATTACTTCGGCTAACTGGCCATCAGGCACTCTCTCTCCTGTGCTGTCATCTATTATGTTGTTGATCTGTGGTTTGGATTCTGGTTGAATTTGACTTAGTTCATACCAGAATTTCTTAGGATTCTGGTTGTGCTTTATGGCTTGATCAATGTAGTACATAGATTTTGCTTTCCTCACCTCTGTCCTGGCTTTGCTTATCAGGCATTTTGCTATGAACTGGTCTCCTGGGTCTTTCGTCAGGTCAGCCTTTTCCTTAAAATAATCTCTGTCCTTTTGTAGTTCTATCAGTTCACTGGTGATGTACGCAGCTGTGCTCACTTTTATTGTTAGTTCAGTCATTGGACAAAGTCTATCTGCTGCCTGGTTGATTATATCTTCTAAAAGGTCCCAACATTTATTTGAATTTTGCTCTTCAAGTATTGTGGTGTAGTTATAACTCTGTAAGATTGTTGTTAGTGCCTCAGTTGTAAAGTTTCTATATGTTCTGCCCCAGTATGTTGTGATTCTTTGGTTGTTTCTGGGTTTCTTTTTGACAATATAGACTGGCTTGTGGTCACTGATGTTGTAGTTAAGGACTCCTGCTTGAGTGCAATACTTGATGTTAGTAAAGGCTAAATCAATTATTGTTGTGGTATTTCTAGTTGATCTGGTTGGCTTGTCTATCAGCTGTTGGAGCTCATGTTCCGAAGCAAATTGATTTATGGTTATGGCTGGTAGCTTTCTCTTAGCACTATAATCTGCATTGAAGTCACCTATCAGGAGGATTTCATATTTGTCTATATCCTGTATTTCACTAATCACATTGGTCAAGAGCTCAAAGGCCTGCTTAACACTTCCGTCTGGTGGTCTGTACACATTTCCAATCAGGATCTTCTTTGTATAAGGCCTTGTGACAACCACCCACTGCAGTTCTAGCATAGCATTTGAAATGTTTTTATCCGCATATTTATTAGGGTCTACTTGTAAAGAGCTTCTATAGTAAATTCCTAGTCCACCTCCAGCCTTTATTTGCCCATTTAGTTGTTTTGCTTCACGACAGATCTGAGGAAAGTGTAGCTTGCTATCGATGTCAGTTTATTTTCTGTATGGCTATTGAGCCATGTTTCTGAAACTGTGAAAATGTCGATTCCTGACTCTGGTAGATCAATTCTTAATTGTTCTATTTTATGTGTGAGGCTATGTACATTGAGATGTGCTATTTTGAAACCTGGCAGACCCTTCAGTTCATTCAGAGGAAGTCTGTCCAGCTATGTGTCCCTTGCCTATAACCACTGTACACTGTCTCTTGGCACCCAGGTCCCTCCTGTGTTGTCATTCTATTAAATTTTGTAAATAAAGCAAAGACAAAGCAAACTAATCCCCAAAACAGTTTTTCTGTGAAGATGAATGAAGATGAACAGCATATTTAAGCTGATATGTATTGATCTGGCTTTGGAACCAGTAGTTGACATTCTCATGATTTTAGTAGTGATGGCTGGAGTGTTCAGTTTTAATATTATCATTTGTCTCTTGTAAGTTGCAGGTAATGGTTAGCAAGTAGTTTGCAAGTGGTAGTGGGGTATCAACCGCAGCCATACAAACCAATGTAAGGGCATTAGTGTATGTGTCGGTCAGTTGAGGTGAGTGCTTTGATTTCCAGGAGGTGCCAGGGGGGGGGGGGTGGTGCGCGGAGTGGCGGGTGGTATTTTTAAAAGAAGCCCGTGTCAGAGGGCATCCAGAAGATAGTTACTGGTTACCAAGTTAGATTATTTGAGTTCGTGTTTCAGACCAGCGGCTAGTAGAAAAATTGGGGGGTATTGATTTTTTTTTTTTAAAGTGCATGTTGTCAGCCAGTGCAAATATGAACAGTGGCGTGTGTGCACTGAAGACGTGTATGTATGTATATGTATATATATGTATGTATATGTATGTATATGTATATGTATGTATGTATATGTATATTCATTCATTCAATTCAGACTCATGACTATGGTAGTTACATAATTTGGTCCATAGTAGGTAGATATAAAGATTGTTTATGTATGTTTATGTACGTTTATATGCATATATGTATGTATATGAATGTATATGAAATATGTGTATATATATGTATAGGTATGCATAGGTATGCATAGGTATTTGTATAGCATTTATAATAGGCATACAGGGTTCGGGTTCGGGGTGGGAGGAGATGGCAGCCTATCGGCGCAAGGAATCCCGGCTTCCCGGCGCCAGGGTTCCCGACCTCCCAGCGCCGAGACTCCCGGCACCAGGCCTCAATTCAAATAATATAAATAAAATGTGATAACCAACAATAAAATATAAATGCAATAATATACAGGGTAAGTTGAATGTTAATGTTGCTGTAACAGCAAGAAATGCCATATTTGTGGGGATTATGCATCAGGTGCATAATTAGTGTTATTTATGAGCATAGCTTACTGACCTCCTGTGAATAGAAATAAAAAGTGATAACCAACAATAAAATAAATAAAATACAA
Source organism: Branchipolynoe longqiensis (assembly GCA_030323885.1). Classification (NCBI taxonomy): domain Eukaryota; kingdom Metazoa; phylum Annelida; class Polychaeta; order Phyllodocida; family Polynoidae; genus Branchipolynoe; species Branchipolynoe longqiensis. Next base: position 1,836 of record JASIRB010000231.1, on the reverse strand, counting down.
TAATAGTGAAATAGTGAATGGTAGACAGGAAGTGTGAACACTTATTTGTCTAAGGTATTTAAGGTAGGTTTTTCTTAATGTTGTACCAGCAAGACAAGCCATATTTGTGGTGATTATGCATCAGATGCATAATCACAGTGAATTATTTCTTTTGCATATATATATATTGGTATGCAAAAGATATCTAAATGATGTACAACAGTCCCCACAGGACCTCCCCCAGCGGCAAGTGGAAGTATATGAGTGGGCCACATACCACCATATACCCCCATGGTTGACTGGAGATTCCTGTATTGTTTGGGATTAATGGCTATACCAACACAGTACTGTCATGGGCAGTTCTGTCCTGTAGACATGTGTTGTAACTACTGAATTATTTCCTAATATTCACTGTTAATTTACTCAATCCGGTCCCAACTAAATGTCCTTTGAATATTCAGGAAATTAAATATAATTTTTTCCATTCTAGTGATGTATTCGAATATGAAAACCTCCTAAAACTCACTGTTCCACAACCATATTTGTGAACCTGCACCATAATCCTATATGAAATTCGACCTTGGAAATTGAACCGGTACTCGAATGAGGTACTTTAACCACCATAGCCCGAACGAGGTAAGCTCTCCAACCACTTCATCTCTCACTCAAAAACTCAAAGCGTGAACAAAGCAAGTGTGGGAAGGATGTAGGAAACATTGAGAGGGTTTGCTTATTATTATTATTATTATTACCACTATTAATTTATTCAATGAAGGAATGAAATACACAAGAACATATGCTTTCACTATAGGTTTTTATTTGCTTCAGTTTCACTAACTCTACACATAGTATCATCATAGCAACTACATCATCGTTAACAATCATTGTAAAACATTTGTAATATCACTCACACAAGAACATATAGGTTTTATTTGCTTCAGTTTCACTAACTCTACACAAAGCAGCACTCCTAAACTACATCATCGTTAACATCATCGTAAATCGGTTGTAATATCACTCACTACAATACAAGACAATACAATGCATTACAATACATTTCATCATGCATCCGCATATACTATAGCTATTTCATACACACACTCACACACACACGCACACATAATCACACTACTTTTACTACTTCAACACTTAGTTCGAATATATGTGGGTGACTATGAGTGCGCGTGCGTGTGTAAACTCTCTCGGGTAAAACGTTTTTCCATTTCTCTTTTCCCACTTCTCTCTCTCTATCGCTCTCTCTTTCTTTCTCTCACTCAGTGGCTCACTAGTTTACTGTTACAAGCCTCGATTTACTGATAGTGAAATCACCAATAACTTGCACCGAAATAATTACTACCATGGAGGTGATCAAAGCTTCTTTAAACGAGTTGCTTAATCTGGTAGATCCTTGCTTCAGAATAGGATAAACACCCTCCATATCAGATCCATAGGTTGATTCTTCCACATTGAAACAAAATACGCTCCTTCCTTTTTGAAACTCTACAGGAGTTAATGTGCATAATTCCGGCTGTCTATGAGCTTTAACCATAGCAGAAAAGCTTCAGTCACATCTCCTGTTGCAAAATTAGGTGTTAAAGGTTTATGTGGAACACTCCACCCATCAATTTCAAAGGCAGCATACTCTACTTTACAATTCTCTAGATTGAAAGGATCTTTACTGTAACTTCCCGAATAAGCTACATCATTCACCAGGGTTAAACATTCCTTGTATTGAGATATCCTCCATTTATTCCATCTACTTTGAATAGAATCGCTCCCTCATTGGAAAGGGTGGAGGTTGGGTGAATTTGAACATAATCCGAATAGAGTATACCCGCATCCATGCGAGGTTTGGAA
>JASIRB010000474.1:0-26211 GCA_030323885.1 Branchipolynoe longqiensis | reverse complement strand
CCCGGAAAGTGTCATCCCCCGGCTGTCCGCCTTCAATGGCTCGGGTTCGCCCTCGACACCGAGGCGATGACCATCCGTGCGCCCCCGGAAAGATCCAGGCCCTCGTCGACGACTGCGAGGCCCGCATCGCCCCCCCCACCCTCGGGAAGCAAGAACTCCAGAGTCTCCTGGGGCGCCTCAACCACGTGAGCAGCTGCGTACTCCCCGGCCGGAAGTTCATGGCCCGGCTCCTCGGGGCGCTGCGCAGCTGCCTCGGGGCCCCCACCCTCACCCTCGCCGACGACGCCCTCCGGGACCTGAGGTGGTTTGCCGCCTACGGTCGGATCTCCAACGGCCTCCACCTCCTCCGTGCCCCGGAGGGTCGTCGCTGGGTGATAGAGTGCGACTCTTGCCTCACCGGGGGCGGGGCTTTCTCCCCGACCCACTACTATGCCCGAGGGTACACCAAGGCCTTCCAGGCGCGGTTCAGGACCATCCATGAGCTCGAGGCGGTCAACCTCGTCGTCGCCCTGCGCGCCCTCCTTCCGGATGATGTCGCGGGCTCGACGGTGGTGATTAACACCGACAACATGGCCGCCGCCCTAGCCCTCGAGTCCGGCCGCGCCCGAGACGTGACCCTCGGGACCTGCGCACGGGAGCTTTGGTTGATCGCAGCAACGGGCTCCTTCGACCTGCACATCATCCACAAGACCGGGGCGGTCCTCCTACTCGCGGACGCCCTCAGCCGCGCCCACCTGCCCGGCCCCTGGGAGGCGACGGCCCGCGGCGAGGTGGGCCGCCTCGGGCTGCTCCCACTCAGCACCACCCATGACGCCTTCCCCTTCTTCCCCGGCCTCTAGGTTTCCCGCCCGAGGAGGTAGCCGCCGTCTCGCGCTTCCGTGCCGCCTCCCTCGCCCCGGCGACCTGGAGGAACCGCCGTCGCCAGGCCGAGGACTTCGTCACCTTCGCGGTGGCCCGAGGTGTGGCTCCCCTGGCGCCCACGCCCTTCGATGTCGCCGCCTTCACTGCCGCCCTCTTCCTCCGCGGGCTGGCGCCCGCCTCCGTAAAGAACGCCGTCTCGGGCGCCCGCTCCTGGGTCGAGGGCGCCGGGGGCCTGACGTCGGGCTTCGACGCACGGCTACCCAGGGATGTCTGCCGAGGAGGGGAGCGGGCCTCTACCCACGTCCAGCGGCAGGCGCCGCCTCTCTCCCCGCAGCAGCTCGCCCTCGCCATCCATCACCTCTCCCGAGCAAGGCCCGCCTCGCTCGTTCCTCGGGCCGCGCTGCTCCTCGGGTACTTCGGGATGCTGCGCCAGTCCAACCTGCTGGCCCCGAGTCCCGAGGGATGGGGCGGCCCCCACACCCTCACCCGCGACGACGTTCGCCCCGCGCCCGGGGGGCTCCGGCTGCACATCCGAAGCTCCAAGACCATCTCTTCACCCTCGGGCGCGGTCGCCCTCTTCGTCCCCGCCATCCCGGACTCCGCCCTCTGCCCCGTCGCGGCGTGGCTTGGTGCCATCGCCCTCTGCCCCGCCGCTCCGGACGCGCCCGCCTTCATAATGCCCTCCGGCCGGCCCCTCGACCCCCGCTCCCTCACCGCGCTGCTACGAAGGGCCCTCGCCGCCCAAGGGGTCCCGAGGCCCGAGGACTTCACGCTCCACAGCCTCCGCCGGGGCGCCGCCCAGGCCTGCCAGCGTGCCGGGGTGCCCCTCCCCGAGATCATGGCCCAAGGCACCTGGACCTCGGCGGCCGTCCACGCCTACGTGCCCCGCCTCGCGCCCTCGGGTGCCCCTCGAGCCCTCTCCGCCGTTTTGGTGGAGGGCTCCTCTGCACCCCCTCACTCCAAATGACTCTGCTGCCCCATGAACTTTATTACCTTTCTACATTATTGATTATTACCTGATGCCTCTTGTTCATTACCTCATTTACCACTTTTGTTTATTACTTGATGCCTCTTGTTCATTACCTCAATTACCATGTTGCTCCTTATGAGCCTCATTTGACTTGCTAGTTCTACCCTGTATGATCTGTTGAGGCGCCAATAAAGCGTCTCTTTCTCCACCCCCGCCTTGCTTCCTTCTTTTCGCGCATCAAGTTTGTGACACTTTATTTTCAATGCTGTTGACAATGTCACAAATTAGTGATGTAATGTTCTATTTATTTAGCTACATCCATCCCAATAAGATACTAACATTTACAATATTAACATTTACTTTTGATCTAAAATATCTCCCACATTATTGGGCTAAATGATGAATACTCCCTCGCCAATCACCAAGAGCTATGCTGCGGCAGCCAAAGCCTCCAACAGGACAATTGAATGCCAGATTGAACTGATGTGGTTGACTGGAGGGAAGCCCACTGCCTTGACCCCAGTCCCAAATCCGACGCCGGTATCGACCAAAAGTAATAATAGTAATAATAGTATTGCGGTGCAGACGCTGGCCGAGCCGGCGATGCCTAAAAAGAAGAACAATTTGTCAGACCGAGTTCTGAAGGGATCTTTGACCCCTACGGACAAAACGTCCATGGGGGTCATCGATCTCCAAAAACTTAACATCAAATAGATATCGGGTGCTGGCTGATATTGAGATGCCTGAGACTGTGGAAACCCGCAGTCGAAGTCTCTCCCTCAAACCAAAGGTGAGGGGGAGAACACCTGTCACTGCTCCAAAATGACAGTGACAGGTGCATCTCTTAGTCAATGGAACTGCCAAGGTTTTAGGAGCAACATCAAAGAGTTGTCTCTTCTTTGTTGCAACCTCAATCCACTCGCTGTTTGCCTACAAGAAACTTATATAAAAGCTTCTGAGAGTAGTAGTCTTAAAGGCTACACCATTCATAACAAGCACGCACCAGATGGAGACCGAGCTGCTGGCGGCTCCTCCATCTTGGTCAGACGTGATGTGGTATGTACGCCTGTGGCATTAGACACAACACTACAGGCTGTAGCTGTTCGTCTGATGCTGCATAAGACTGTAACTCTCTGTTCCATTTACATTCCTCCGAGCTCCGTTCTCACTTTACAAGAACTAGATGCCCTTGTGGACCAGTTACTGTCCCAATATTTACTTATGGGTCACTTTAACGGCCACAACCCATTATGGGAGGGGGATAATAGGAACGCTAAAGGCAAGAGAATTGAGGACCTTGTGGCCGTTCATGCTCTGTGTATTGAACGATGGTTCATACACATATTTGCATCCCAGCTACGGAACATACTCCGCCATCGATCTCAGCATTGTAGAACCAGAACTGGCGCTGGACTTTTCGTGGAGGGTCAGGGATGACCTCTGCGGGAGCGACCACTTCCCAATTATTCTTAATTGTGGGGGGGCATCTCCCGTAGAGCGAGAGAGGAGCTGGCGGCTTGGTAAAGCCGACTGGCCCACCTTCCAGACCCTATGTAGCGAGGAGTTCACTCCAGACATCAGTGACATCGATGCCTTCACTGAGATGCTGAGATGGATCGCGGAGAAAAATGTTCTGAAGACCTCGCCAACTCCCAAGCATTTGACACCTCCATGGTTAGATGACGGCTGTAGGAGGGCTATTAAGGAACGAAAGAAAGCTCAGCTTAAATTCCACAGGAGACCGACCGCTGAAAATCTGGTGCTCTTTAGAATGCTGTGCGCTCGCGCTCGCAGAACAATCAAAGAAGCGCAGAGGCAATGTTGGAGACAATTTGTTTCTAGCATCACCATGCACACGCTGTTGGGCAAAGTCTGGACAATGATCAGGAGAATCAAATGAAGGGGAGGTGATTCTTCTGTAGTCCAGCACTTGAAACACAACGGCACCATTCTCACATCACTCGACGAAATAAATGAAGAATTGGCTCGCACCTTTGCTGGAAACTCGTCTATGGCAAACTGCCTCCCAGGCTTTTGGGCCGTCAAGGAACGCCAAGAGCGAAAGCTCTTGGAATTTTTCTTCCGATGGCGAGGAGCACTACAACTCCCCATTCAGTATGGGTGAGTTGAGGTGTTCTTTGGAAAGCTCGCATGATACATTATCAATTTTTTAAACATCTCCCTGAACATGCACTGAGACTGTTGCTTCAATTCTTCAACAACATCTGGGAGTCGGGTGTCGTCCCCGCCTCTTGGCGGGAGGCGACAGTAATACCGATTCCCAAACCTGGTAAAGACCAGAGTGAAGCCCACAACTATCGTCCCATAGCCCTCACAAGCTGCATCTGTAAAACCATGGAGCGCATGGTAAACAACCGCCTCGTCTGGCAACTGGAGTCAGGACACCACCTGTCCAACCTTCAATGTGGCTTCAGACGGGGCCGCAGCACCCTCGATCATTTGGTGCGTATGGAGACCTTCATAAGAGGTGCTTTCCTTAAGAAGGAGCACGTTGTGGCTGTCTTTTTCGACCTCAAAAAAGCCTATGACACAACATGGCAGCATGGCATCATGGAGGATCTTCATGCAATTGGCCTTCGTGGCCACTTGCAAATTTTCATCAGGAACTTTCTAGCCTTCAGGCATTTCCACGTCCGTGTCAAGACTACCTATTCCAGCCTACACTCACAGGAACTAGGAGTACCTCAAGGCAGCATACTGGTCGTGACCCTTTTCGGGGTCAAGGTCAATGGTATTGCTGCTGCTGTAAAGCGGGGGGGTCTCCTGTAGTCTTTTCGTGGATGACTTTGTTTTATATTACTGCGGTGCTAACATGAATGTCATAGAGAGACAGCTACAACCGAGCATAAATGGGATCCATCGATGGTCAGTTCTGAACGGTTTCAAATTTTCCAAGACCAAAAGAGTCTGCATGCACTTCTGCCTGCTGCGTAGAATGCATGCAGAACCGGAGCTGACCCTGGATGGGGATCCCATTAAAATCGTTGAGAAAACCAAATTTCTGGGCCTCATTCTCGACGCAAAACTGTCTTTTGTGCCACATATAAAGTACCTGAAAACAAGATGCCTGAAAGCGCTGGATATTCTGAGGGTGCTGTACAGCTCAGAGTGGGGAGCGGACAGAGATGTTCTGCTCTCCGTGTACAGAACCTTGGTTCGGTCACAAGTGGATTACGGCAGCATAGTATACGGTTCCGCAAGGAAATCATATATTGGGCTGCTAGACACGATCCACCACCAGGGACTGCCGCCTGGCCCCTTGGGCCTTCCGCACCTCACCGGTTCAGAGCCTTTGCATCGAAGCCAATGAACCATCACTTAACAACAGAGAATCAAACTTGCCATACAATATGTAGTCAAGATAAAAACTAATGCGATTGAATCCTGCACACACAATTGTCTATTCGAGCAATGTGACATCCAGGTATGAAGCCAGGCGGAATTACATCCGGCCACTGAGGCTCCGAATGAAACCTCATTTGGAGGCCTTGGGCGTGGATTTGGACGTGTTGGAGGATGCCAAAGTCCCAGAACATCCCCCGTGGTCGTTGAGAAAGCCATCGGTTATCCTCCGACTCACGGAACTGAGGAAGTCTGGGACACATCCACTCGAGTACCAAGGACTGCATGCAGAGATTCAAGGCCAGTTTGCAGACCACCTCTCCATATACACTGATGGTTCGAAAGACCAAAGCCGGGTAGCTGCTGCGGCAGTCTGCCGACGGGAAAAATTTGGTGTACGTTTGCCCGATCAGAGCTCGATTTTCACTGCAGAGGCCCGAGCACTCCTTCTCGCTTTGGAGTGTATCGAGGTATCCAACCACACTAACTATGTTATATACAGTGATTCCTTCTCTTGCCTCCTGGCTGTTGCTGGACTGAAAACGAATCACCCTATTCTAGCAACGGTCATTTATAAAATGAACCAACTGACAACAGATGGGTATGATATCCACCTGTGCTGGGTGCCTGGCCATGCTGGCATACAAGGAAACGAACGAGCTGATCGGGCTGCGAAGAAGGCCCTGAACTGTGATCTTGAACCGTGTCTGATCCCTCACTCTGATCTGAAACCACTAATAGCCACCCACATAAAATCCAAATGGCAACATGAGTGGGATGAAAACATTAATAAACTTAAAGAAATTGAACCATCTGTGGGAAAGCCACCACAGACTCATGCGGGAGGTCGGCAGGACCAAGTGGTCCTTAGCCGCTGCCGTATTGGCCACTCGTGGCTTACACATGCTTTTCTGCTCAAGGGGGAACCTCCCCCTGAATGTATTGGGTGTCAGTCCCCGCTGACACTCAAACACATTTTACTAAGTTGCGTTGATTTTTTGGCCCTGCGCCAACAGTTCTACACTGCAGACAGTATGCATGACCTTTTTACTAAGGTAAAACAGGAAAACATTTTAGCCTTTTTGAGGGCAGCTGGACTGTACCACCTCATATAGTTTACTAAATAGATTCTATCAATTATTAATCAAACTTTTCTTTTTCTATGGGAATTTGTTTCCCTTGACCACAAATATATGATTGTGAGCTTTCTAATTTAATGAGTGTCTATTGGCACATAATTGATTGTCTGCTTTTACATGTAAAAGCGATGGTTTGAACAAAAAACAAACATTTCTCGCCGTGAATATGGCCTATGCTGCCGACACGGCGTAAAGCAACCACCAATCAATCAATCAATCAATCCTAGCCTGGCGCTCACGCATTATTAGGATAGGGCAAGGACTGGCTGGCTCAATGTCAGGATAATGTGACTGAGTGGGATATCAGATCATGGTGCTGGTGGCCTGGTCTTCCAGTGGGGCAGCACTATAAAGTCGCCATGAGTGCGCCCTGTCACAAGTCGGTACCCGTCCTGATATGACCTTAGATGTTGTTAGGACATAAAACAACAACAAACAAACAAACTATTCAGTCAAGTCTATTTGAATAATACATTTCCTCAAGTAGTTTTCTTTCAACTCTTAAATCTATCCACATAGATTATATCATAACAATATGCATTTTCCAGCTCAAAGACAATTAATCAGATACATAGATTAATATCAACAATGTCAATGACTGCATAAAGTTAATAAATTCTATGACAATAAATTGCAATATTCAACACAATTTTATGTCCATGAATTTCAAATGAACCAACATTTCATGACAATAAATGGCAATATTCGACACATTTCTGTCCATGAATTTCAAATGAACCAACCTTTCATGACAATAAATGGCAATATTCGACACATTTCTGTCCATGAATTTCAAATGAACCAACCTTTCATGACAATAAATGGCAATATTCGACACATTTTTATGTCCATGAATTTCAAATGAACCAACATTTCATGACAATAAATGGCAATATTCAACACATTTTTATCTTCATGAATTTAAAATGAACCAATATTTCATGACAACCAATGACAATATTCGACACATTTTTATGTCCATGAATTTCAAATGAACCAACCCTTCAATACAATAAATGGCAATATTCGACACATTTTTATGTCCATGAATTTCAAATGAACCAACATTTCATGACAACCAATGGCAATATTCAACACATTTTTATGTCCATTAATTTCAAATGAACCAACATTTCATGAAAATAAATGGCAATGTTCGACATATTTTATGTCCATGAATTTCAAATGAACCAACATTTCATGACAATAAATGGCAATATTCGACACATTTCTATGTCCATGAATTTCAAATGAACCAACATTTCATGACATCTAATGGCAATATTCAACACATTTTTATGTCCATGAATTTCAAATGAACCAACATTTCAAATGAACAAACATTTCATGACATCTAATGGCAATATTCGACATCTTTTTATGTCCATGAACTTCAAATGAACCAACATTTCATATGAACCACATAAATGGCAATATTCGACACATTTTGATGTCTATGAATTTCAAATGAAAATGTTGTTTTATACTACAACATTCCAAACAGTTCGGAGCATTTTATAATATTTCTTTTCAGAATCCAAGCAAAATTGTTAATAGTAGTAATATCCATCAGTTATCTAGATGTTAATCTACTGTATATTACTATTGGTCAACAGTTTTCTAGTTTAATATAGTTTCATAGTTGTGGGACTTAAATAGTTTGTAGATGAATTGTTCTGTAGATGTGTAAATAATTTAAGAAGGAAAAGAATTTCATCATCTTTTAGCTGAGCTGTCACGACACACTCGCTTTCAGAAAGTTATCATGAAAATCAAGAAAGAATGTCATCACCTTTCAGCTGAGCTGTCACCACACACTCGCTTTTGTAAAGTGATCATGAATATCAAGGAAATATGTCATTACCTTTTAGCTGAGCTGTCACCACACACTCGCTCTTGGAAAGTGATCATGAAAATCAAGAAACAATTTCAGCACCTTTTAGCTGAGCTGTCACCACACACTTGCTTTTGTAAAGTGATCATAACAAATATAAAAAATCCTTCTAATCATTTGATCTGAGCTACCAACACACACTCGCTTTTGTAAAAATGATTAGAATTCATTCAATGCCCTAGGCATTATCTATGCCATTCTCTCTGCCAAAAAGCAGTGGAAAGAACCTCATGCAATCGCCTAGCGAACAACAGAGAAAGAAAAATAAGGAGTGAACCATATGGAGTGAGATATGTGCATTTGAAAGTTTTTGACAGCAACTGTTCTGGTCATGCGTTATCATTTGGACGGGATCCATCGCAAATGTGCTGGGTTCTGGGCTTACCGCTATGACCGCAGCAGCCGTTCCGCAGCGTATGCGCCGGGGGACGGCTCGGGATCGCAGAGCGTGCAGTTTGTCATAGGTGAGTGTATAAACTGATATGGCGTTACGACCCCAGGCCGCCCTCCAACGCATATGCTGTGGAACAGCGCATTTGTGATGGATCCCCTCCAAACGATAACACATAGCTCGACCAGAACGGCTGCTAATCCCAGAAACCTGCACAATTGTGGCGGATCCTGTCAAACCATTAATGCTCAGGCCTGGCTGAATCATAGAATGTGCAGTTTGTCATAGGTGAGTGTAGAAACTGATATGGTTCTACTACCCCAGGCCGTCCTGCAGCGCATACACTGTGCTTCCATCACAGCGTTAAGCCAGCACATTTACGACGGATCCCGTCCAAATGATAATGCATAGGCACGGCCAGCACAGCTGCTGCCATCATAGCATTAAACCCGGAAACCTGTGTATTTGCAGCGGATCAAATTAACCTTTCTACAAAATAATATTTTGTTAAAAACCCTTGTGCCACGGGCCTATCCCAGTCAACAATTTGAGGTCACCATGACATCACAGTGATATCACACAAACCTCATGGAGAGGTCACAGGGTGAGGTCACAGTGACCTCAAATTGAAACATCACAATGACCTCACAGTGTGACCTCACAATAACCTCACACAATGCTCACACCATGACCTCACACAATTCTCACGCCATGACATCACAATAACTTCACATAATTCTCACACTGTGACATCACAATAAGCTCACACAATTCTCACACCGTGACATCACAATAAGCTCACACATTTCTCACACCATGACATCACAATAACCTCATACAATTCTCACACCGTGACCTCACGGAGAAGTCACAGTGTGAGGTCACAGTGACCTCAAATTGAAACATCACATTGACCTCATACTGTGACCTCACAATAACCTCACACACTTCTCATGCCGTGACATCGCAATAAGCTCACTCAATTCTCACACCGTGACATCACAATAAGCTCACACAATTCTCACACCGGAACATCACAATAAGCTGACACAATTCTCACACCGTGACATCACAATAAGCTCACACAATTCTCACACCATGGCATCACAATTTTATAATTAAAAACCAGGAATTGGATGTGCGGAATACAATTTATTTTAATCTGTTTCGATAATTATTTTTCTTTTGATACGAGTCCGGGAATTGGAGATAAAAACTTCAATCTGCCGATTTATCTCTGATTTCAATGTTGTGGATGTTTTTTCTTTTCCTCGCTTCACCTCGATGTTGTCGTCCTTGTGGAAATACCTGCAGCATTCTGAAACAGATTTGAATTTATAAATAAAAAATGTACAATTGGTATACCCAATCTCCCTGAAGAAATAATTGAGATAATTGCAAGGCATCAAGTTGTGATCAAGTCCAAAAATATAGGAATATATAGGTTGGGTTGAATTTTGTTTCAAGTCCCTTTGCAGCTCACGATTAAAACTTTGGAATTCTGGACTAAGTTTATTGTGTGGACCATTATTACGTGCCAATAGAACACAATTCTGAAAAATTAATGATCTCTAAGACATATAGGACATCTTAGTGAAAATATAGGAAATATAGGACACCTTGAAAACAGAACAAAATAGGACACTAGGATTTGTTTTGTAATAAGGCAAGAGAAGCATACAGTGAATGTAACTTAAATGTCTGAAATATGAAGCAGTTTTTAAACAAACTTAAAAGACTATGAAGCAAATACAATTATAAGCAAACAATTTATTAGTGTGTAATGATTGAATTTTAAGATTCTGTCAAGAGACTTCAGGCCCTAACAGTTACAACACTTACTCAGGATGCACTTCTGGAAGACTTGGGGTAGTGCAGGTTTATCTTTACCACTGCCAGTCCTTGTGTAGGAAGCTAGCAGGGCATCATCCAATGTGCTCCGAAGGATTGTTCGTACGAGTTCCCCCAAGTGTTTGAATGCAGTGGTTGACCTGAAACAGGGATATAATATAGATTGTAATATAGTAATGATTTAAAGAAACATTAGACAATATTCACAACGCATGCAACATCTGACGGCGACAAACACTATGGTTGCAGGACCGTTGCCACAGCGCATACAAAAGCTATGGAAATTACTAACTTTCAAATGCACGGATATCAGTCAAATTTTGGGATATTTTGAAAATTCCAAAAGTATATTGCTTTTGGGTCATTGGAGCTTCCAAGAAAAATAAAATGTTCATGATCGGACCCTTTTGAAAACTTTAGGAGGGTACCAAACTAGTCAGTAACTACCAAACATTATACAATATTCACAATGCATGCGACATCTAACGGCGGCGACAAACACTTTGGTTGCAGGACCATGACCACGGCGCATGCGTGGTAATATCCTCTATTTTGTGATAAAAATGTTTAAATTATGTGCTAATAAAAGTGTAAGCTTGGTGTAAAGGTTAAAAAATACTGGTCATAGAAACTGACCCAACTAGCTCTTGAAACATGATAGTGGAGTATGATAAATAAAGAATTGTAGTACTTACAAAACTTTCTTTGAAAGATGGATCAGTTTCTAGCTGTGTTATAAAGATCTCAAACTCAGTCTTGTTAGAATACAGCCTCAAACAGTCTACCTTTATCATCAGGTATGGTCCGTATCAAGACTGCCTTGATTTTAGCTAGATCAGCCATAACTACTGCTTGATTCTGTTTCAGCTCTTCCAACTGTGTCAGAACAAGCAAGTTCATGTCTGAAAATGTCATAAAAGGACCTTTATATAACCTTTGAACACACATTATCACATTGGCAGTATTCTAGAAAATGTCTTGACTACTGTGATATATGAGTAATAGACGTCTAGACCTGTGGGTAATATATGTTAACGATATGCGGAGTTGGGGACAAAGAGATATTCAAATGAGATGACGTCATGGAAAGTTTAGCCAGCGGGTCAAGCGTGCCCTACGCCGTGAATAAACCATTCAGTATCCAGAACTCGAAGTGTTCAGACGTTGTACTTTCACATGGTGTCAGATGAGGAAGAATGCTGCCCGCAAATACTTTGCCGGGTTTGTGGCCGCCTGGTCAGCTTGTCCTCAGCAACAACGCGAGATCAAACTGGAAAACATGGATCAGAGCATATGATATATACGCCACTGCGGCAGGTGTCATATTAAAGGGAGAACGAGTGCAATGCTGCATCTTCCTTCACGTGGCTGGCGAGGAAGCGCAAAAGGTATTTGCCAATATGACTTTTGCTTTCGCCGATCAAGACAAGATCAAACCGTTAACTGAAGCATTTCAAGTTTATTGTGTCGGTAAGAGCAGTATGATTATCACACCATACAAGTTCAATTCGCATAATCAAGCGTCAGAAAATATGGCGACGTACATCACAGCGTTAAGGGACAAAGCTAAGGACTGTGAATATGGAGTGGTGGAGGAGTCGCTTTTGCGCGATCGAATTGTGGCTGGCGTGAAAAATGTGAATTTGCGGAACAAATTGCTTCAAACTACTGAGTTAACATTGACAAAGTGCATAAGTATGTGCGAAATGAGTGAGTTCAGTTCAGATCTGTTGGAGGACACCAAATCAGACGTTGAAAGTAGAGACATAGATTTCATTCGGAATTATGCTAATGTGCGTACCGGTGCACCGGCGGTCCGGTCAGCGGCGATGCCATCTTGGAAATCGCCATCTTGGATTGCCGGCGGCGCCGGTGCAGGAGATTTCAAGATCCGCTGCCAGAACTGTGGATATGAACACCGCCGGGGAGTCTGCCCAGCGAAAGGAAAGGCTTGCATTGCCTGTAAGAAGATCGGGCACTTCGGGAAGGTCTTTAGGAGCAGGCTCGGGAGAGTCAACAAACTTCACGTCAAAGTGCCCGACCCTCACAATGCTGAGCAAGACCCGGATCCGGCGGAAGTCAATGTACTGGCAACAGATCTGTTTGTGGGGGCTGTTGATCGCGGTGCTGGTCGGGATGCCGAGCTGTGGCATGCAATCGTGCGGGTGAACGGTTGTCCTGTCAAGTTTAAACTGGACACAGGGTTGGAGGCAAACGTGCTTCCGAGGTTTGTGTTCGACAGAGTCGCTCCGGGGAAGCTGGCGAACACCAGATGTTTGTTGGTGACGTTCTCCGGTCACCGGATCACGCCGGATGGAGAGGCACTGCTCGACGTCAATGACAGTGTGCTTCGGTTCCAGGTGGTGCCGCATTGCCAGCCTATCTTGGGCAAGCAGGCTTGTGTGACGTTGAACCTGCTGGCACGGGTGGATGAGGTGCACAGCTCTGTGCCGACGAACATAGCCAAACTGACGAACATTGGCAAACCGGCGAACATTTCCACACCGACGAACAGTTCCAGCACAGGGGCAGAGAAGCTGGTAAGCGAATACAAAGACGTATTTCAGGGTTTGGGGTTGATCAAAGCAAAGGCTGTCATTCATGTCGATAAGTCTATTCAACCTGTCATAGATCCGCCTAGATGGATTCCGTTTGCCATTCAGGGTAAAGTACGTAGTGAGCTTGATCGTATGGTAGAGTTAGGTGTCATAGTGGAACAGGATGAGCCTACTGAGTGGGTTAACTCTATTACGATCGTAAAAAAAACAAATAAAATTAGGATTTGTCTGGATCCGACTAAGTTGAACAAAGCCATAAAGAGAGGGCCATTCCCTACCAAAACTATTGACGAAATTATTGCCAAAATAGCCGATGCAAAGTATTTTTCAGTTTTGGATGCAAAGACAGGGTATTGGCAGATAGAACTGGATGATGAAAGTTCAAGTTTGTGCACGTTCAATACTCCGTGGGGCCGGTACAGGTACACACGCTTGCCTTTTGGCATCAAAACAGCCGGTGACATTTTTATTCAGGAGATGCACCGTGTCATGGGCGACATACCCGGTATCGGGATAGTCACGGACGATATTTTGGTATATGGGTCAACGGTTGAAGAGCATAACGAGCGGCTCCGAGCTGTTTTGGACCGAGCTAGGTCGTTTAATCTAAAGTTAATTGATGCTAAATCGTTGCTATGTAAGACTACAGTAAAGTATGTAGGTCATCAACTTACCCAGCAGGGTGTAAAGCCTGATCCAGACAGAATACAAGCAATAGTAGACATGCCAGAGCCGCACGACAAACAAAGCGTCCAAAGGTTCCTGGGCATGGTAGGATATGTACGCAAGTTCATACCCAACATGTCCGAGATAGCCAAACCACTACGCACGCTCCTAGCCAAGGACGTGGCGTGGCACTGGCAAGCCGAACAGCAAGGTGCGTTCGATAAGTTGAAAGAGAAGTTAAGAACTGCTCCTGTATTGACATATTACAACATTAAGAAACCCATTGTGATTCAAGTACATGCTTGTCAGTCAGGTTTGGGAGCCGTGTTGATGCAAGATGGTAAGCCAATCGCACTCGCATCTCGGGCGCTTAATGCAGCGCAGTGTGGATATGCCACTATTGAAAAAGAAATGCTCGCCATATGTTTCAGATGCCAACGGTTTCATGAGTATATATTTGGCAAGGAAGTTCAAATTCAGACAGACCACAAACCGTTGGTGGCCATAATGCAAAAGCCAATACATAAACTGTCGGCTAAAATGCAGAGAATGCGAATGCGATTGCAGAATTACAATATTCAGTTATGTCATGTGAAGGGCTCTTTGATGTTTTTTGCAGACACGTCCAGGGCACATACCGCCAAAGTAGGTCATGATAGCCTGTTCGATGACACGTTCTGCATTGCTGCAGTGGACATCCAGTCGTCGAGTCTGTTGAGTAAGATTGTGTCTGAATATGAAAAAGATGTATCTATGTCTATGTTGATCTCACACATTGAAGATGGATGGGACACTACACGTATACAGACACCACCGTGTCTGAGACAGTACATTCCGTACAAGCATGAGTTGACAGTTGAAAATAATCTTGTAATGAACGGCAATCGGGTGGTGGTTCCTCCAGCTCTTCGTGGTGAAATGATAGAGGCGTTGCATGAGACGCATTTGGGGGTGACTAAGTCCAAGCAGTTGGCGCGGGACTGTATGTTTTTGCCAAATATTAACAAGCAAATCGAGGATAAAGTCAGTCGGTGTGACACTTGTCAAAACAACCGGAAAAATTTGCATAACGAGCCATTGATAAATCACCCGATCGCCTGTCAACCATATGATAAAGTGGGTGCCGTTTTATTTGAGTTAAATCATAAGAATTACCTGATAACTGTAGATTACTACACCAAGTTTCCAGAGGTAATGCTGTTGGGCGATACGTCGCCTGTCACTGTTATTGAAGCGTTAAAAGACAACTTTGCAAGACACGGTATTCCTAGTCAGGTAATGTCAGATAATGGTCCACAGTTTAAGAGCCATGAGTACAGGGAGATTGCACTGCATTACAGGTTCAAGGCCGTGTATTCCAGTCCACAGTATCCGCGTAGCAACGGTCAGGTTGAACGGTTTGTACAAACAGTTAAGGACATGTTAAAGAAGTGTGAGAAAACTGGAGCTGATTTTCAGTTGGCATTGCTGAATTATCGCAATACTCCGTTGCCTGTCCTGAACGTGTCTCCAGCACAGTTGCTCATGAGCAGCAGGTTGAGAGGCAGATTACCTATGGCAAAGGGTATTTTGGTGCCTGAAACGCAGGATCCTAAGAGAAGGCAAACAGCCCAGCGGCAGAGTAGTCAGAAAGCGTTTCATGACCGGAAGTGCGGTAAGGCGCACAAGCCTATGAAAGTTGGAGATAAGATAAAGTACAAAAATAATGCTGGGGAATGGAAAAAAGGGGTTATTTTGGGACGGACTGGGGTGTCCGGGAGAGAATATCAGATTTTAAACGAGTCGGGCAACATGTTATATCGTAACCGGGTACAAATGATTGGAGCGCCTGTGGAGGGGCGGCCCGAGTTAGTCGTGCAGACGCAATCTGGGTCAGCGTCAGCGCCGAATGTAAACAGTATGGTTAATCTAAGTAGGTCAGGTCGGCTGATAAGGCCGGCGAGCAGGTTAGATCTATAGTAGGTCAGTGTGCTTCCGACGGTTACACGGTTAACATGTGCATGTACGGTTAAGTTTATTTCAGCTTTTGTGTTTACTGTTGATACATATGGACAATGTGAGATGTCAGGCATTACGGCCGGAGTGTTGAGGACTTAAGTGCATTGTGCACTCGGACATTTGCAAGTTAAGTGCGCATATATTTTGATATTGTATATGTTATGTTTCTTCATTGATATTTTGTAACATGTCATGTTTCAGAAATACTTTGAGGGGGGGATGTGATATATGCGTAATAGACGTCTAGACCTGTGGGTAATATATGTTAACGATATGCAGAGTTGGGGACAAAGAGATATGCAAATGAGATGACGTCATGGAAAGTTTAGCCGGTGGGTCAAGCGTGCCCTACGCCGTGAATAAACCATTCAGTATCCAGAACTCGAAGTGTTCAGACGTACTTTCACAACTACTGCAATTAGGGGGAGGACGGGAAGGGGGGAGGAGATGAGAGGGGAGACTTGAAGGGGAGGGGACACCAGGGGCAAGGAGAGGGGAGCGTAGGGGATGAGAGAGAGGAGAGTGGAGGGGGGGACGGGGGGGGGGGGGGGGGACTGCCAATCTATAACAATGGTACTGTGACTGTAGATTGCCTCACTAATGTTACTGTACCATGATTTTAGAATATACATCTATTAAATTGTCATGGTACCGTGCCTATAGTCACTCCGATATGGGATGTACACACATTTAATTTTAGATGTAAGGATACTAACCGAATAACTTTTTCAATTCTGCCTTGTACCCTGAAACAAGAAAAATAGAATATATATAATTTGTAAAATCACTATAATTAGGTAGTGGCACCCTGCTGGCATGTTGACAATCACTGGGTAAAATCAGTTTTTTAATCACTTCTAACTCCACATACAGGCACCCTATGACAATATAAGGTATATAGATGAAAAGAGGACTGGCTCTTGCCTTCCTTCTGGTTTGTTTGTGTGTTAATATTTGTATTTAATGAGTTTGTTATATGCACTTGAAAAATGTTATTTGACCCAGTTATGAGAGGCTGACCCACTTTTGGGTGCACAGTATAAAAACTCCTCACTACCTTCAGTGGCGAATTAATTTCACATCGCTTGATGCTGCTACATGGACATCAACCTTCAACAGGTCATATCTCAAAAGGTAAACAAGCTATCAGAATAATATTGTGTGTCCTCTCTTTGTATTAAACAGTTCTATTTAATTAACATTTAAATTTAAATGGATATTTTTTTTTTTAATTTGACTGCCGCTACCCATATATTTCAATGAATGGTGTCTAGTTTGAGAAACATTATAGTTCACAGGACATGACTGATTGATACCTGAGGTATGTGGAACTGGTGACCGGTAATCATCAGGACCTGACGACTGCAGACTTGCAGGCTGACGTCTTGGTGAGTGACTGATGACTGACGACTGGTGAGTGAGTGGTGAGTGAGTGACTGACGACTGACGACTGGATGAGCAAGGACTTGAAGTTGGACCACTCGGTTGCCGAGGACCTGGCGACAGCAGAGTTGCAGATGGACCACAATCTGACATAACACTTGGAGGCTGACACTGAGGTGGCTGGGATCCTGGAACAGCTGGAGAATTGGAGCCTGGAAAATCAGGGCACCAAAGTTTTAGAATTTCATTTCAAAACACCCAAGGTTAATAATTTTGCTGTAAGGATGGAAATGTTTTCATTGTGGTTTGATACCTTTAAAAACATGAGACCTTGGCAGAGAAACAGCATTACATTTGAATGATTTCTTCCTTCCCCCTTTGTCCAGATAATCAACTTCTGTGATGAATAGTCATATTAACATAAGTATCATTACAATATCAAAGTGATTAACACTGAACTGTTTAAAACTCAAAGGGACTTATAGTGTGGTTGATTTTTATTTTACTGAAAACAATTTTTATTTTTGACCAAATCTCAAGAATCAAACTGGCTGAACATAATTAGCTCGATTTTGTTGGAGTTTGGGGCATAAGTGATATTAAAACAATATTTTGAAGGTTGTGCTTACAAGACATGTGTGCCGCTTAACTTGTAAACATGAACATGTGCTTAATGCATCAGTCATGCAATATCATAATGCATCCTTTGTAATACAATCTGGAATGACTATATTATACCACTTGAGTGGACATGAAAATTCTAACATTGTTTCGTTTGAAATGCCTAGTTTTTTAAATCTATTGTTGAAGATAAATCAGATTCTCTTGCATACATATTTCGATCTGACAAACGGTCTTCAGGGGCCGCCATGCTCACCGTTCCTAGACTCGTTTATAGCTTTGTTCTGAATAGCTGTTACCTGCTGAGAAATTTCCGGCGGTCTCATAAAATGTCAACATCCATTGTATGCTTTAGGTGAATTGGCTGAGGTGTATGACAACTTCAAAGGTATAACATTACTCAGAATGCTTTGCTCAAAAAATAATATTTTACCATGGGGGTAGCACATTATACGTCCTTCAATAAACATACACATACCTTCTGCAGAATCATTATCATCAACATCATCCAAGAACTTCCACGGACGTTTCCTTGATCGATGTGTCAGTTCCTTCAGCGCTGGATCGGCATCTACCAACATCAGGGGCCGTATGCACGAATCGGGGTTAGGCTTAGCCGGAGTTAAAGCACTAGCTGCGGTTAGCTACCTCAGGGTAGCGGGGGGTTGGAGAAATGTGTGAATCGGTATGCACCAATATTTTAGCCGCCGCGGATAGCTAACCGTGAGTTTATTTATAGATTTGGGAATTCCCTCCAGTCGACGATATGAATAACACCGCCAATGCAGCAGGCGCATTAATAACGGTTCGAATCTAGGGTTAAATTGATAAGATTTCACTTATTGCGTATGTAATTCTGTTAAATATGACAGCATTGAATAGATTTGGGCCTAATATATTGCCGCCGATTCGGCAGCGGCGGCGGCGGCCATTTTTAGTTGACATTGGACATTATGGATATCGACGTCGAAGCCGCGGCGGCGATTTGTTTACTTTACATTCGTCGATTCGACACTATTAATATCGCCGTATTAATATCGCCGTCATAGACAGTCTGAAAGAACAACTAAAAAAACATCAAGACTAATTGAACAGTGTGGAGTCATGGTTAATTTTGGTTCTTAGACTTAGTCAGTAGTATGTCTGAGCATTAGACTTATTAAGTTGTCAGTCACAACTTTTATATACATTCAAAGTTAATCACAGTATTAGTCAACTGCAAGAGAAACTATTATCAGAATTTGCGTATTGGAGGAAATATTCAAGATTATCTTTCACTGAAGTAACTGCAATGGTAATAGCGGTCCACAAATGCACATGTATAAACCTAAATATTCTCAGCATGATGAGAAATTGTATTGACATCCACATAGGTATATAACTTGTACACATCAACATGATTATTGTAACACAGGAAGATTGCTGCTTTTCATTTATAAGAAAAGGGATGTTGTATACCTATTCCATTATGTACTATCATGAATCCATACTTTGATGTACACTGGCAGGCATGGGCACCAGGAGGTACAAGATGGCTGAAGAATAAACACTACACAGTCTCCCTCACAATCCAACATAACTTAACTTAACACTAACCGCACCGGGTAGGGCCTTACCCCACATCAAAAAGTGGTTTAGCTTAGCCTGGGCTAAATTTATAGGTTAGCGCTAACACTGATTCGTGCATACCGATTTCTCACATTTAGCCGTGTGGAGCTAGCCTAGCCGCGGTTACGGCCCTAACCCCGATTCGTGCATACGGCCCCAGATCTTCAGCTGGAGAATCACATGAACTGAGTTCAGAGACCCTGCTGTCCGCATCTTCATAGGATTCTACAAGCAAAACACACATAATTTTGTAAGACAAACATTTAGAGTGAAAACAATTCTGTAAGAAAAAGCTTGGACAAAAACAAAATTGGAAACTCCCTAATTTTACACCACAAACAAGTTTACAGAAATTATTGATGAAGAAAATTGATCCATATGGATTATGACCACTACTGCACAGCGGTGAAAACAAGTGCATGCACTTATCCATTATGAGCAGAATAAATAAACAATCACTAAGAAAACACCAAGAAAACACCACAAAAAAACTAACCTATAGGATCAGCCAGAGTCCTTTTCAGGGAGTATATCGTCCAATTGGGATTCAGTAGCCCTTGTTGCTTTGCCTTATGCAGTGAAGGTGACCAATGGCATTGCAGCCCAGCAGCTGAACGGAATAACCACAACTGCGGGACAACAGCGACTTGTCCATCTTCAAACTCGCATACGAAGAACTGTAAATGTGCAGAATATAAATAAATGGTATCCTTAATCAAATGTTATAAAGATTACAAAGTCACAAAAATCAAATTCAGTACAGTTGAATACAGCAGAATATGTGACCACTTCTGAGACAAGTTGTGTCATCTCGATCTATCAATGACTTAAATAATTGGAATAGTAGGGCTGTGACCATTTTTTTTAATGCCTGCTATCTCAATGTTACTTGTACCAATGGAAGGAGCTAGAATCAAGCTTAAATATGGTAATCATATAATGTTTCTAAAGTAAGTATCAAGAAAGTTATGTCGATTTGAAGTTAGACAAATCAGATGGTCTCTGTGTCTTAGTGGTTAGAGTGTTGAGCTTGTAATCAGAAGTTGTTTGGTGTTGTGGGTTCAAACCCCATGCACTACAGAACCTTTTTTACATTCAACAACAAAAAAACGTTTTTCATCTATATCTGTTTCTCATTGAATTATGCAATGTAATTGTACTAACATATATTTTACATTACGCAAATATATTTCCTGATTGAACTACTCTAAAGAAGATTGAAAATACCACAGTTTTACTCTCCCTTCTCTCCACTCACCCAGCCATTTTTAAAACAACAGCTGCAAATTGACACCCGTTCGCGCACTCCCGATCACAGCGATCGGGGACAACACGGTGTTGCGGTTTCCGCGGCACACCAGTTTGCCAGGGACACATCCTTTTTCCCGGTTTCTCGGTATGAGTTTACAAAAGGCAGTGCCCATATTTTTAAACTAAAAACACCATAAATCGAAGGAATCTTATGGAATTATTTTACAGGATTGTTTGTTAATATGTTTTGTTTATTTTGTCAAAGTTTTGTAATTGATAAATATATCAGTTAAATGTGTTAGAGTGATCATTAGTTAGAGTGCTTGAACCTAAGTTTTGTAATTGATAAATATATCAATTAAATGTGATGTAGAGTGATCAATAGTTAGAGTCCTTGAACCTAGTATTAGCCAACATTACACAAACGCTAAGTTACATTCAACCCCTCCTTGTTTCAAGTTGCACAGCCACATAAAAACATTTATTCATGAATACTCAGCCTGGTTTGATGGAGCATATAAATTCTCCACGTCAATGGGGTACCATTTTGCTTATCAGCACCATTACATCTACATTGTCTTTGATGTGATCTATTTTGTTGAATTGTTTCTCTGTTCAGTGGACGCACGCTCTCATTCCCAATTTTAACTGTCAGAAGCTGACACGGTCCTTTCATTAAGTATTAATAAATAAAAGTGACGATACTGAATTCGCCAACAAAACGTAACAAAAAACCCGGTTTGCCTCAAAAGAAGACATCTCCACAAATGAATGGCGCAGTAGCATATGAAGTTTCGGCTCTGTCGGACGATGACCTCAGAGTTCAGTTGAAGGACCATGGAATCAACCCTGGACCCATCTTAGAGTCGACACGCCGGGTCTACGAGAAGAAGCTGTGGCGCATACTGGAGGAACATGTGCACACCGAGGCAGTGCAGGTCGATTCACCAACACCTATACCCGAACCAGAACCACTGCCGCGCGCCGTGCCACCAGCACCACTGATAAAGCCGGTGTTCAGTGACCAAGATGATACCACTCTCCCCACCACTCCTACGACGGACCACACCTACTCCAGCTGTGCCACTCCACCAACCATTGGACCCAGCGGCGCGCCACCTGCTGCCAAGCCCATTCCGTGAGGCCCTCCCACACCACCTCGGAACATCGTCAATCACACTCCACACCCAGTTGCCATCACCTCTTCGTCCAGCCTCCCCACCACCACAATCACCTCCTTTTCCATGCACAAGAACAACAACACCATCACCAACAGGTCAGTCTCCCCACCCCGTGTGCCCGACAAGGACCCCAAGTCCAGCGACGATGAGTCCGTTGACACACGCCCAGCAGCCGCAGCCCAACCAGCCCCCCACTCCAAATACCCCACCCAGGCTGACTCTTGGTCCAAGGTAGTTCGAAAGAACAAACGCAAGACGCCCACAACCGCTACACCTCCACAAACCGAGTACCACGGTGATAGCCGCCGCCCCAAGAGGTTCCTTGCCCTCTTCCTCTTCAATGGCAAGTTAGAAGACACGCTGAAGGAACTCGACAAGTTCGATCGCACCCAAGGCACTACCCCTCTCTCCCTGGATAAAGACCCTGACCACCTCGTCATTGGTGCCAAGACACAGGTTTCCCTCGACAGACTCCGAGCCTCAACAACTTTTACGGAGATGCGTGGATCAGCCAAGACGCACCACTATGTCATCTCTGGCCTCCACCCACGCATAAACCCCGCCGACCTGATAGGACGACATTCCATTGTCAGCGCCTCCCGGATAAATAAGGGAGACATTGCCACTTACTGTGCCAATGTCTTCACTGACCATCCAATAGACACCACTTGCCGGCTTGACGGAGCCTACGGTCTCCTACGAATCGCCCCTCCTCACCTCAGACCAACCTTTTGCACCACCTGCCAACAATACGGCCATTACAGGCATGAATGCAAAGCCACTGCCGCTGTCTGCGCATGCTGTGCCGCTCCGGGGCACATTGCCGCTAACTGTGAGGCACCCGTCAGGTGCTCTGCCTGCAAAGGTAATCACAAAGCCAAGAGTAGACACTGCCCAGTGCGCATCCAGCTGTGGAAGCGGCTAAACCCA
Organism: Branchipolynoe longqiensis; assembly: GCA_030323885.1. Classification (NCBI taxonomy): domain Eukaryota; kingdom Metazoa; phylum Annelida; class Polychaeta; order Phyllodocida; family Polynoidae; genus Branchipolynoe; species Branchipolynoe longqiensis. The sequence goes on along the minus strand of JASIRB010000474.1, from coordinate 3,546 downwards.
CCCCTACTTCCCCCTCCTGCCTGCCCCACTCCCCCCACCCAACCTGAGGCCCCCCCTACTGCTGCCCTGCCTGTCCAACCTGATGCCCTCCCTTCCACTGCCCCTCCTTCTCCCTCTGCTTCCTCCTACCCACCCCTCACCACCACCAACGCATTGTCCCTCCACCCCAGCCCTGCCCCTCTGCCCCCCTCACTCCTCTCCCTCAACCTCACCGCCCCCAAACCCAAGATCTCGCACCCCTACTCCTCCCACCCACAGACCAGATCCATCTCCACTCAAACTGTAGCCACTGCTGACTCCTTCACCCAAACCACCTTCCCCTCCACACCAAGCGACCCCCCTGCCTCCGACCCAAATCCCACCCCTATATTCCTCCACATTCTTAATACATCACTTTCCAGAATAACACCCAGTATCTCAGTTGAGGCCCTAGCCTTCGACTTAATTAACTGGCTCCAAGTCGACTCCAACATCCAGCATCTCCTTCCGCATGTCCCAAAAGACCTGCCAGCTTCTTTTTGTGCTGCCCTGACAGCTCAAAATGGAGGTACACAATAATGCCCCCACCAGCCCGCACTCCCATCCCCGTTCCACTAACAACTCTTTAACCATTCTCTCCTGGAACTGTGCCAGACTGAAATCCAAGATGGCTCTTCTTGGCAACACCTTAAAAAGAGAGAAAATTGACGTCGCACTTCTCCAAGAAACCTTCCTCATCGATCCACCCCATATCAAAGGCTACACCACATACCACATCCCCGCAGTAAGACGTGCAGCAGCAGGCAGACCCTCAAGAGGAACCACCACATTCGTAGGCAACCACATCCACTCCACCAAGATCCCACCCAACAGATTCAACCCTCATGCTGACACCCTTCGCATACGTCTCCACCTAGCACACTCCGTCATGGATGTATACAACATTTACAACCCTGTCAACACTACTTATACTCTAAGCCACATCTTCCGGGCCCTCAGCAACGGCACAGATCGCCAGGTTGTCATGGGAGACTTTAACACCCACCACTCCTCCTGGGGACGCAACAACATCGATTCCCCTCGAGGCTGTGTCCTCCTAGCAGAGATCCTCGACTCAACATCCCATTCTATCCTCAACGATGGCTCGCCTACCTACAGGGCAAGCACATCAATCGATCTCTGCATCACCGACTTCTGCCTTGCAGCCGCAGCTTCCTGGGAGCTCACAACACTATACTCAGACCACCACGCAGCTCTCCTCCACACCAATGCACCCAAAGTCACCCACCCCCCACCATCACCCAGATTCAACCTAAACCACGCGGACTGGGCAACCTTCAACCTTCGTCTAAAAAACTTAATAGATCTGAACCCACCGACCACATGTGATGAGTTCACAACACTCACTTACCAAGCAATGACAGACACCAGAAAGCAAACCATCTCCTGTAATCACACTGGCCGCACCACCTCCAATGCAAACTCCTCTACAAGCTACGCACGAACCCCAACCGAGGCACTGAGAATCTCGTTAAAATAGCCACCAGTTGGGCCAAAGATGTCGAGCTTGCCGAATCAGACAGGAAGTGGAAACTCTGGTGTACCAAAATAAACTCTCACACCACCTCCAGACAACTCTGGCGCAAACTTAACAGCATCCAGGGGAGACTCACCACCCCCCCACTCTACCCACACCATGGCCAAATTGCAGCAAAACACAACAAAATGTTCACGGACAGAACAGACCCTGCAATCAACTTCCCTCATGCCCACCAACAAGCGCTCACCAGGAACTCCACCTGGAGAGCCGACCTCATAGACATTTCAACAGCCACACCATCCACCCATAATCTTGACACCCACCTGACCAGGGCTGAGCTTGACCGAGCCCGAGGCAAAACCACAAAGAAGACAACCCCGGGAGCCGACGGAGTCCCTAACACTGCATGGACAAAGTTATCTGCCACTAACAGGGAAACTCTCCTCCCCCTCCTCGACAATATCTTCTACAATGCGGACATACCCCAATCTTGGAAGGATGCTGATATCATCCCCATCCCCAAGAAAACCCTGGGCGAAGTCGGACCCATCTCCCTTCTCCAATCCCTCGGGAAGGTTAGTGAAAGAATTGTCTTCGCCCGTCTCCAGATGGTCACAGAAGACCCCACCACTGGCCTACCTGAGGAGGTCATCGGCTACCGAGGAGGACGAGGCACTCAGCACGCCGTCGCCACCCTCATTGAGAGCATTTCCTATGGCCTTGGTACTGGACATGAAACTGCAATCATCTTCCTTGACCTCGAGAAAGCCTTTGAGCTCATCGACCACAACGTGGTACTGACATCAATGGCTGATCTTGGCATTGCCAGCCGGCCTCTTGCATATCTCCGAAATTACCTCCAGAAAAGGCGAGCCAGAGTATGTGTCCAAGGCACCTCTTCTCCCTACCTCAAACTAAAAAATGGTGTCCCCCAGGGTGTAGTGCTCAGCCCCCTCCTCTTCAATGCAGTGATGGCATCTCTCGTTAGGAGGCTTAAACAAGACCTAGCCACCCGAGAGATCACAGACACAACCATAGTCTGCTACGCAGATGACATCGCCATCACCTGCTCCCATGCGATCAATGCACAGGATCTCGCTGAGCAGGTGCTCCACCTGGTAGGAAACGCCTGCCGGGACCTTGGACTAAAAATCTCCCCCACCAAGACAAAGATCATGCACATGTTCAGAGGTCAACCACTTCACCCCCTCTACCTAGATGGATCCCCTATCGAATGGGTCTCCACCTTCGACTACCTAGGTATCCGTCTAGACCGAGACCTGAACATGAGAGCCCTCTGCCGCCACTTGGCCACCAGAATGACCAACAGACTCCTCCTCATGAAGAGGATCTCCGGCTTCTCCTGGGGCGCCCCGGACAGTGTACTCGCCCTCTTCTACCGCCAGGCAGTCCGCTCCCTCTTCGACTACGCTGCGCCCACACTCGCTCTCACAGCCCTCGGGCTTGACAACCCCCAAACTCAACTACCCAAGAACAAGATCTTTTTGAACGAGTTCCGGAAACTTGAGAACATCCAAGACCGGGCTGCCAGGCTTGTCCTCCGTGTTCCCAGCACCACCAGGATCGAGATCCTCCTCCTTGAATCCGGCCTCCCTCCCCTCCACCTCCGAGGCAAACAACTTCTCACCACCCATCTCACAAGAACCCTTTCCTCAGGCCTTTCAACAACAATCCGCGGAGCCGCGGCCTACCTCCGAGATGGGACCCGCGTTCACCCTCACATCTCCTACCGTCTCAAGAACGCCATCACCACCCTCAAGGACTCCCACGGACTCCACATTGCAGACTTCGCCCTGAGCCCTCTCAAGCCACCTTGGGTTTCCATCCCAGTGGAAAACCGAACCACCAACCTAGTTGCTGCCAAGGCGGCTTACACCACCCCAGAACTCCACTCCCTGGCTCTCGAGGCCATAACTCAGGCGAAGGTGGAATTTCCTCTCGCAAAGACTGTCTACACCGATGGCTCCCTTAACCCAACATCAGGTAGAGCAGGAGCCGGAATCTTC